>JAYXIM010047640.1:0-15042 GCA_037575425.1 Anastrepha fraterculus
CGCATAGAAGGCTTTTCTCGTCCTCTGCGGTAAAGTAGAACCGACTGTCGTGGCAGCGTCTTCTTACTCTGCTTTAATTGGCGTGATAAACGCTGAAGTGATTTTGGCTTCGCCTACCCAAGCGCGCCAAGTTTTCCTCACCTTATCCATTAACCGCATAGAAGGCTTTTCTCGTCCTCTGCGACCACCAGACGGTACCGCATCGCATGCTTTCAGAGCCGAAATCTTTCTATCCATTCGGAAGACGTGCTCTAGCCCACTGAACCGTTAGATCTTTATTCGATAGACTATGCCTACGTATGTCGCCGTAAAGTCCATTGGAGCCCAGACTCAAAAATTTTACGTAACATCTTTCTCTCTAACTCCTCAAGGGTTATTTCATGAGATGTCGTCAACGTCCAAGGACGGGCATGATGCCTACTTAGTCCAAAGCAGCTGTAAGTGTTGGTAAGAGAGATTATCTGTTAGATTTGAAGGCTGATATTAACAGGATTTATGGCAGTTCTAAGTAACACTATATTTCTTACAAAATGTTGCGATGTAATACTTTCACTATAAAGAAGGCTTAGAAGAGGTAATTTTACACAAAGGCAATTCTTTATCAAGAATGGGAGTTGTGCCACAAGTCGTTTCTCGACGAATGCAACCTGGAACCTTAACCCTTAAAGGGTAATGTTATTTTACATATTTAAAAGGTAATCTTCATCGTATAGACGTAGGCCTCTATATAATATTTTCTATTTTTTTGTATTTATTTTTTCGTATTTATTTACGCTACCACACGACTTTTATCACACGACTTGTAATAGTCATACAAAGAAAAGAGTGTGCAATATGACAAGTGAATGGAGAGAAAAATGAAAAAAGGGTAAAATTACCCACAAATTGACAAAATCAAAGATTACATTTAAGGGTTAATAGACATTGCTATTTGTTAGTTATTTTCTTTTGATTATTTTATTTATATTACATTTCGTTTTCTTATACATTCCTTGGAAGACATAGGCGCCTCTTTTATTAGCAAAATCGGTTTCGTTTTTTGCTTCTCTTGTTAGTAAAAATGAAAATGTGGATATACTCCAACTGCAGTCTAATATCGAACATATGTATATCGATTTTCTTATGAGTGAGACGTAGCGTCCCACGGTTTAATATATAACTACATTCAAATGTATATACATATAAAATTGCTTAAGTAGCAATAATCAGTTATCTTTTAACGGTAACCAACAATCGATTTATGTCTGTAATGGATTAAATTTCGTTTCTCTATACGTATCGCAATGTATGTATGTATGTATAAGGAGCCATAAAGTGATTTCGAGAATTACCTGTTTTCCCATCCAGAAATAAATACAGTGAAATATTACATAATAATAATGAAGTGAGTAATAACATTGATATTAAATCCGAGCCAATGCTGCACCTTGTGGCTTAATAAATATACCTTAGGCGAGTTTTCTGGAATATCAAGTTGGTTGCCTTTCATTTTTGAAATAAGATTTTTTCTTTTTCATTCATTTCAACTATGGATTCGCATGAACTGACGGTGTATTTGCACACACCAAACAGCGAGTGCGAGTGCGTTCCAGGCCCAAGGCTTTATTTGTTGCTACCGAATTTTTTTAAAACATGAATAAAGTAGCGAATTTAAAAGCCTTTAAAATTGTACTCATGCAGTTCGCAGCAAAATTTGTATAAATATTTTATGGTTACTTATAAACCGGTTTGATTTAATGACAACCAGCTGATAAAATCAATTGTTTCAGAGCAATATTCCACTCAAACCTTTAACTACTTTCAGAATGACAAAGTCTTGTGGTAGCTATACACGTTGTAAATGAAACAACAAAGGATGTATGTACGAATATGCTTAATTTATGGTAATGTCTTTTGAATATTACTTTAACATTCCTGCTGACTCAATGCCACCTCTGCAATTGGAAGATTTTGAATAAGCCAATATCATCCGTATCTTTGGTTTGCTAACCTTATATGTATGTATGTGTTTAGAAGCGACAAAAAGAACAGGGTGCTAAATTTTTGTATTATAAAGTTTGTATGAACACTGGCTTTGATAACCATGAAATAATATTAGCTGTGTTTTTGTACGCACTTAAACTGAAAAAAAAACGCTTACAGGCATTGGTAACTGTCTAGGTAGATAGGCGAAATGGTTGAAGTACCAGTCTGGCATTTCCAAAAAATGCGTGTTTTTAATATCTCTAAAAAATAAGTAGTTCACCCTCTATGTCAGTAGAAACTTTATCGCTTTAATTTTGATGAGATTTAGTGACGATACTCTCATAAAAACAATAAATAATTGGCGCGTACACTTCTGTTAAGTGTTTGGCCGAGCTCCTCCTCCAGTTTGTGGCGTGGGCCTTGATGTTGTTCCGCAAATGGAGGACGATACTCTAGTATTGGCATACATTTTTCAAAAAAGATGGCGGAAATGTGTATTATTAAATGGTTGCCGATAGGTTGTTTTCTTTGTTGAAGTCCTTTTTCTTTGAATTGAAAGTCAAATAATTGCTGGTCTATGAGAAAACAAAATACCTTTTTTTCAATAGGATTCTCCGTTTTTTCGGTTAAAAAGTGTACAAAAATTCAGTTAATGGTAGCTACATAACTTTTTATGAAGAGGTAAAATTTCATGTTTGTGTCAACGTGCAGTTGTTTGAAAAGAAAACGAAGTTCTGTATTATAAATTTAAAAGGTTTGGTTTAATTTTAAGGCAAAAATTCCAAGCCTTGAGCATAATTAAAAAAAAAAAATTTGCGTACAATACTAGCTCAAGTCTACTTACGTGCTAATTGCTTGCGTTCATAGAGTTTATGGGAACTTGTGTCAGTTCATCATCAGGCCATCTCAAAGTAAACTAGTCGATATATTATTGTTAATTGCTAATTGATGTCACTTCTTTTTGAGTTTTTAATAAATTCACTTTTTTCATTGAATACATAACATACATAGCTTTTACGGTACTTTAAAAGTATAGAGTTATAGCCTCACAGACAGAATTTTAATAACCAGAATGGTAATGCTGAGTCATCTTGTTTTTAAAGAATTTTGAAAATACAGAATTATTACTCAAAGGAATTTAAGCTGGTTTGAATTCATTTCAAATTTTTTTCAGAATTTTTCTCATAAGAATATTGTAATGCAGAATTAGGACTGCTCCGATCTTCATAATCCTTAATATTTTCTTTTTCAGAATAGAATTTTACAACATCATCTATATCTATCTATCTAATTGTGGGCTTCTATTCAGTAACAGGGTTCCAAGGTTTCTATGTGTTTGAAGAAAATGCTACCTGCTACAAGGCATGGCGGACTTGGCTTATGGAAAGAAAAATGAAAACTCCGAGGCCGGTTATTTTTATGAGGAGCTTTTTCATGGCAGTAATACACTTGGAGGTTTGCCATTGGCTGCCGAGGGGCGACCGCTATCAGAAAAATGTTTTTCATAATTTTGGTGTTTCACCGAGATATGAACCTACGTTCTCTCTGTGAATTCCGAATGGTAATAACGCACCAACCCATTCGGCTACGGCGGCCGGACGGTTATTTCTCCTTATTTCTTCTTTCGTCCAGATCTGAGTGTGATAGGAAATTTCATTTGTTTACCTGGAATCAGGGCCGTAGAGAGCATATCCGGGCCCCGGGGGAAAATTGCAAATGCGGGTCCTTTCCAATTACGTATATTTCATATAATTCGAATTACTCTCGAGTCCGAGACTCTGACAACTCCAGGTCCGGGGTAAACAGTCCTCCCCCTCTCGTCGGGCCTGCCCGGAATAACAACATAAAGATTGAGCTACCGCCGAAGACGTAGTAACTTACGACTCCCCTTTCAAAACAAGCACACCGCCAATTTTCCAGATAGTCATTGTCGGGAATCCATTAAAACTTTGACGGCTTTCATAATCAAATCGGGACGAGCAAACCAAGGCGTCAGCAACTACTCTTCGGTAGAACTAATGTGGAATATCCCAGCAAGCGAAATCACCATCAATGAAGGCGCGTCCAATATTGTATTGGACGGAGTATTTACCTCCACCGTCTCCAGTTATCGGTTCATGGATGGCGTAAGGCGAAAAGCTCTAGAATAGCTAAACTCACTTGACCAGAATATGAGTTTAAAAGAATGTCGAGTCGAATAGCAAAAGCTTGAACCTGCGACACATTGGAATAATGGCAGCTATGAAAGAAAACTGACATAATCCAGCAAAGACTTCCTTACATAGTCCATTCCCTAATAGATTTAATTGTTCGAATTACTTAGCCAGGCCATATTTAATCACATGCAATACAATTTATAGAAGGGAATAAATACACATTTCATTTCACCCAAAATTACGCAAATTTTCTTATTTTCAATTTTTATAATTAAATAATTATATATTTGCTTTAGAACTCTGCAAGTGGAGCCTTGCCACTTATGTGTGCTTTGTATGTGTGGAGCAAATTTATAAAAAAGCTTCTTTTTTCTCTTTTAACAACAATTTGCTTACCTCCTAATTTCATAAATTTCAAGCTTCATTATCATTCAAAGTAAACGGCACGTATATAATACCTAGTAATTTAAATGTCATAGCCGTACGCAGGCTAACAAAGATCAATGCCTTCAAAAGGCTACATGTGAATGGCAAGAAGAAAAAATCATTTTGAGCCTCTGTACAGTGAAGCTTTCCCATAGAACTTATAATAAAAAAATTTTTATTATGCATTTTTTTATCAATGCAGATATATAGACATGAAAATACATAGAAAATATAATGACAATGAAGGCAAGTCCTGGTGTTGAGTTTTCGAGTAGTAGAAGTGCCACAGAAACTATAGGGTTTTCCAAACAGAGGTGTTATTTTGATATTCAAAGAAAAATGTTTTTTTTTTTTAATATAAATGATCGGATGTTTATTTCATTATAAGAAGGTATGCCCATAGTGGGAAATAACATCAGGCAAATTACCACCACGACCACGCTTACAGGACAATATCATTTTCATGTCCTCGATAGCCTCTCGAATTCCATCTTTGAGGTCTTGAATCGACCCTGGGCTGTTGGCGTAGACCTTCTCGTTAATCATCTCTCTATAGAGCAATCCATTCACCAATAACACCTGTTATTGGAAAACCCTGTATTTCCCCACGTAGCATCAAAAACGACATATTATATTTAAAAATTTCAACCGACTTTAAAGTAAGCGAGGAATGCAGGAAGTGTAGGCAGCAGGGCTCAAAAGAAACTGTAGAGCATCTCCTTTACGAATTTCCTGTGTTATTCAAAACACGTTTTAAATATTTGCTGGCAGCACAGTTTGATGGATTGGAAAACATCTCAACCAGGTCAACCTAATCTAAAGTATGTCCGACTAGGTTGTACTCAACACGGCTTTACTAAAACTTAATTTATTAGTTTGATTTGAAACCTATTTACTTCTTTAAAAACTGCATTAAATTATCTACAACTTTAAGTACCGTCATTTTGGCAAAATTACTACTTTCTGGACAAGCCAAAAATTAGAAATTAGCAAGATACATGTTTTTCCACATAAGAACCTACTCGTAAAACCTATCGCAAAACATTGTAACTCATTCAGTTTTGGTATTACGGGAATAGTTCCCTTTTTTCTTGGTTTTTAGCATCATGTTTTCATATTCTAATGCCGGAGGATGGATCTTAAGTACTTGAGCGAAAAAAAGGCATCTTAATAAATATCCACAGCCACAAGAATTCTGCTTCGATCTGGGTGAAAGCGCCCAGTTGAGCCGAAGACAAAATGTAGTTAATTTACTTACAAGGCTGTGTAAAAAGTGGGTTGCGGGAGCATTGTTGTAGAAATATTGTAAATTTTGCCTCTTAAAAAATGAAGTTTTGTTTAAAATATATCAGAACTTGTATACCCCATATCCTTTAAAACAAGAGAAATCCAAAGGGCAATTCTAAATCTTTATTCTGCTGGTAAGTTCGGCTCACAGAGCAATAAGAATTGAGGAGTCTGATAACTAAGGGCTTATGTGCGTAACATAAAGGCTTCAGGCTCGATCGCTGATCCACTAGGCAGACAATGAAAACCTCTGATCGCATTTCTGCTACAAAAATAGTTCTCATAAAAACGCCAAGCGACATAAAACTTTATTGTGGAACACCGTTAAGCACACAAGTATAGCTCATTGCAATAATAAAAACATAAAATAATAGAAACCATACATGTAAATCCAAATTTAAAGCTTTTTACGAAAATTAGAACAGCCTCAGAGACTTTTCACCACAATTTCACGATGTTTTATTAGAAGTTTTGATTTGGATTTTTTTTTTAATTTTCATCTTGGACGGTTTTGCGTGTTTTATTCATATAAGACATACACGACAAGTCTTTTATGACGAAAATATGCAACATTGTCAAATATGAACAATTATCAAATGAGAATTTTGAGCCACTTCAAATATGTACTTTATTGTACTAAAATTTAATTGGCTGTGAAACTGCGTAGATAAATTTAATTTAGAACTTTTGATTAAAAAGTTTGAAAATTATCTCGAATTTTTATAAGCCTTGAAAAAATAAATAGTAAAAACTTCTTAAAATGTTCAGATGCTACAATTTTTTCACGGGCTGTATGCGCCAGTCTTTTATTATTGTACGAGTACATTTATCGTATATTTTATTTTATTTCTGTTCTTATTTCTATTTTTATTCAATTTTAAGCTTGGTAACAGGTTTATTAATGTTTTTTTTTTAATGAATTACAAGTAAAGTAAATTTTCCAAATTTTAATGATCTGGTTACACTGTGCGTTGGCGTCACAAAATTTGGTGTAGAGCCACTTTATTATAATAAAATCACTTAAAAGACAACGAAAACACACCCACTGACTGAAGTAATCGAAAAAGCCGGACTCACGAGTTCATTGTAACCACACCAAGAAGTGCTGCTGAGAGTATCTAAATACCAAAAATAAGCACACGAATCGCGTACGCTCGTGCAGATATGTATGTGTACTTATGTATGCTATATATGAATGTACATATGTACGTATGTCACTTTGATATTGAATGGCATAGAAGCAACTTGAGCCTTTTTACTGCTATAATTTCCTTTGTGCGCTCTTTGTTGTATACAGGAAAACAGTAAATTGTCTATAAAAATGTTTAAAAGGCAAATATATTTTAGGTGCCAAAAAACACGATCATTTAATGACCTTTTCATGACTGTCCACATTAACGACTTACGACAATTGAAAAACAGTAGCAATAAAATAGTTAACAATAAAAAATCTCTGCTAAATTTCTATGACGGTCATCGTTGCTCCAAACTCGAATGATTTGAAAATTCGGTAAATCTGCCGGTAACAAGAAATTAATACACATATATGCATAGGCATATATACTTATACATACATCTTACCGCATACTTTCATCGTTAGATTTCGGTCGAGTTTCTCCTCTAATTTGTCCTGTGCGTCTTGAAGTTGTTCTACAAACGGAGGGACCTACAGTTGCATGACGACCCCGAACGGCAGATTGTTCCTTATGCGAAAAATTTTCCGTAAAGAATTACACTCGAAATGATCCATGGTTTGTTATGAGGCCACCGGTATTAGAAAACACTTCTTCAATCATTTAATTATTTATGCCCACAGTTTGAGTGAAATTCGCACGATGAATCCCAATTGAATCTGTCTGAATTGTGGTGAGCTGGCGCAAACAATGGATAAGCCATGGTTGACGTTCGGAAATGTATAGATATGTGTTTGTTGGAATCGAAAGTAACCCAGTAAGAGCTACTCTAATACACTTTTTAAAAATACTCCCTCTATTTACACGTAATTCTGACCTGTACTACCACAATCGGATCGTTTGAAGGAAGCAATCACCAAAATTTCTCGAGCTTTGGCCAACAGAAGAGGACTTTCATTCTAACAGAACAATAAAGCACCACGCACATCAATAATGACTGAAGTTCAGGGCACTAGTTATCGGAAACACACCACCAGGACAGGTTCCTGTTAGAGAGATGCAATGAAAGCGCATTCATAACTCCAAAAAACAAACAGTTATTATAATATTAATGTTAATGGTAGTGAAAAATCACATAAATACTCGCCAGGTTCATAATCAAATTTTTTTTTATATTAATGCTTATAAATTATATAGAAACTAACCGGCGCTGCATGGGCTTTCTGCTGGACTTTTTACTAAATATTTTGAAAAGCGGAAAAAGAATATTTTACGATATACGATCTAAACAGTAATCCATGGGGGTTGTGTTACAAAATCGTTATGGAAGAGGTAGGAGCCAAATCCCCTACTGCTGGCATGGAAACCAAAGTGGTAAGTAAAATTGCCGGCACACTCTTCCCAACACATTGTATTGAGAGGAAAGAACTCGAGTATGAAGCAACGGAACCCATTCACAAAAGATGAACTTATAGATGCAGCAAAAGCAATGAAATGTAAGCTATAGCAAACTTTGGAGGTCCAACTCAGAGCAAGCGAAAACTTTTAATGGATACGACGAACTCGATTATTCTATACGGATGCGAAATATGGACAGTTTCGCTAAGGGTGAAATGCCGGTGAAAATTTTAAAATGTGTGCAACGCTCTCAGAGTGGCTTCTTCATACAGAACAGTATCAGAAGCAGAGGTTTTAGTTATCAGCGGAACAATCCCTATAGATCTTCTAGCACAAGAGCACAAACGGAAATGGGAGGCAAACATCTCCTAAATTCCCTTATAATCCAAACGCTCACACTTTGGCAAACAAGATGGAACTGAGAACATTACGGTAGATGGACAGCGAGACTAATACCCGATCTAAAAAAGTGGGTAGGAAGCAAAAGCACCAAAGCACGGTGAAGTTAACAATTACCTTACACTGTTTTTGTCCGGAGACGGATCCTTTCCCAAATATTTGTGGCAAATGGGGAAAATGAACCTAACAAATTGCATTTATGGAGATACTGAACACGGTGATGCGGAGCACACCTTCTTCAAATGCGAGAGGTGGAACACAGAGAGAACAGCTTTGCAACGAGCTATTGGAAGTGATGACAGGCGAAGAAAATGTCGTTGAGGATATTATCCGAAAAAGGAGACGTGAAATGGAAACTTATGCTGAAGAGCATTACATTTTTCAAAACAAGCGACTCTGGACGTAGGGTGAGTAAGTTAGTGTCCTTCTTAGGACGCCGTCTTGGACCTCTACCTTGAAGCAATGCAAAAGCAGTCCCTGGATTAAGGAAAAAACCCAAGAGAAGAGGACGGATGCTTTTAGTGGAATCACCACCCGTTACGACGACCACGCAAGGTAATCTTTAACATAAAATACCCAATTACCCGCCTCCCTGTATTCAATTTTCTTTTAAGTTCATTACTCCAATATTAAAAATATTGAAAAATTTGCATTACCATTACATGAATGCAAAAAGTTGCAGTAGAGAAGAATCCAAATCCATTACGATACGAGGGGTGCTTTTATATGTCGGGATTAGAGAACAAAAACAAATTTTAATCATCGAAAATCACTTTATTGTTTTTCAAAATATTCTCCATGAAGATCTATACACCGCATGCGTTTAAACCAATTGTCGAAGCAGTTTTGCCACTCTGAATGAGATACCTCCAAAACATTCAGTCTGCATGCCGCAACCGCTTCTTCAGGTGTCGAAAAACGTTTTTTACGTACGGGAATAAAAAGAAGTCATTCGGTGCCAAGTCAGGACTACGAGTATACGGCGGATGACCCATTAATTCGATGTTTTGGGTGCTCAAAAATGCAGTTGTTTGAGCCGATGTGTGAGAGCTCGCATTGTCCTGGTGAAGAGTGATCCGTCTTTGGCGATTGGTTTTCCTAATTTCTTGGAAGACAACTGGCAAACAAATAGTTGTGTACCACTCAGAATTTACTGTTCTGCGTTGTTCTAGTGGTACGGTTGCGACATGTCCAGTTTTTCCGAAAAAACAGGCGACCATTTGCTTGGAAGTGCTTCGTGCGCGAACAACTTTTGTTGGATTTGGCTCATCTTGAAACACCCATACAGTCGACAGCTGTTTACCTTCGGGCTCATACGCGTAAATCCATGATTCATCACCTGTCACGATGTCATGGACGCGTTTCGAAGCCCCGCGATCGTATTTTTTGAGCTATTCCTTCGACCAATCGACACGAGCCTTTTTTGGGTGATTGACAAATTGTGTGGGATCCAACGCGAACAAATTTTTTTGAGAGTCAAATGTTATTGCAATATTGAATGTATTCTGGTCCCACTAATGCCTAAGATTGTCTCAAACTCACGATAGGTCACATGACGATCTTGCAATATCAGTTCGCGCACAGCATCAATGGTTTTCGGAACAACTGATTTTGGACGACCTTCACGAAATTCGTCTTGGAGTGAACTACGACCACGATTGAATTCACCATACCATCGATAAACACTGGTGCTTGATGGAGCTTCATCGCCAAAAAATGAATTAAGTTCATCCATGTAATGTTGCTGAGTTAATCCACGTCGAAAGTTGTAAAAATTAATCGCACGAAAATGTTCACGATTTAATTCCATTTTTGAACCGAGATGAATCTTTTAAGTTACTGTAAACAACGCAAATAGCGCTGGTATTTCAAAACGTTCTGAGTACGTAAAAGCCAAAAATGTCAAACTTTGCGATACAGCTGTCAGTTGCCAGATTGCAACACCAGGGTTGCCAAATCCCGACATATAAAAGGCACCCCTCGTATATTCGCGTGAATCGTATAGTTGACAATATCACTAGGTTGTAGTGAGGCTTAAACTTTCGTGAACTTCCATGTTAGTAAAAATCGCGCACTTATCCAAAAAAAGAAAAATCCGAAATGCAGGCATGCGTGTGAGGCAATATCAAATCAATATTTCCTTTTGCTTGGCTAATAGCGCCACTATTTCATTTAAATAACTCTATTTGCTGGTCTCCATATCTTTGTTTTTTTCTTTTTTTTCTTTTTTTTTCTTTTTTTCTCGTACCTCTGGTGCAATATTTATCGACTATTCCCACTACTTATTTTGTTGCTGCTCACATAGTTCTACCAACAAATTTTTATGGTTTATTTAGTCGTTTTTTTAATTGCCTTGTTATCGTTTTATTTGTTGTATTTGTGCAATTGCATTAACTTTGTACGCTTGTATGTGAAAATAAATAGTTGCTACTCGCTCGTTGTTTATTTGTTTATTTATAGCTTTTTGTGGCAATTCCTTTATAGTTGTTATTGCTAACTTAGTGTCCGAATTGCTGTCTTTGTTTTAGTTGCTACTGCAGTTTATTTTAAGAATTTATTTACGTTGACTGTTCGCTTTTTGGAGCATTAGCATTGTTTAACAGCCAGAATATTTATTAAGGCGAAATACAAAAGGCGAATGGAAATAGTATTTTTCTCTTTGTTTGTTAATTTGGTGGCTTGGGCTGGCCCAAAGTTAAAAGTCAAAGTTCTTTTTTTCTTCTTTTTTCTTTTAAATTGAGATCAACAACAATGATATTTACTGATCGTGTGAATATTTTCTCTGGAAAAGTTTGTGTCTTTAGTCTTTTGTTCAATCGAGATGTTTATTTTTGAATTTTGAATTGTGCGACTTCTTTGTTTAATCGAGACGTGTATTTTTGATTTTAAATGGTGTGGTTTCTGGCCAAGTGTAAAAAATAAAAATAAGTAGTTAAGTGAAATGGAATTGAGTTTAATGTGCAAGGTAGTTAAACTTAAGTGGATTAGTTTCTACCTGCTATTGGTTTCACCAACCATGTAAATATTTGACGAGTAATTACGGATTTCCATACCGCGCCTTATTAGAAACCAATAAATATCTAACCTTAAGGTGGGATCTCCCTCGTAACAGCGGTAACTGGTATATAGTGAAATAAGTAAGACTGGGTTCTATGAATTTTGAACTCGATTATGCGTTGATTAATCGGAAGTATTACGTGTCAGGTTTTGGGTACTCAAAAGACATGTAATATTTACTCTTTCTTTAAAAAAAGAAAGAAAAAAACTGCAGGAAAGAATCGGCATCACAAAACCACCGCTATTTACGTAGTATTCGATCGGGAAAGCAGTAATTTCAAATCTCAACAAATCACTTCAAACATCAACAAGGCGTTCCAAACCTCTGTAATTATATCAGCAGCGATAATTTCAAAGATCAGCTAAAAGCTTTCCATCAGAAGAAAATCCACATGAAATATGTGGCACCACGGAGTTACCAACGGACCAAGTGAGCTTTCTGGGTCGTATTATTAGGTCGATATTTATACCTTCAGAGCTTTTTGCAAGTCAAATGCAACCGAAAATGTAAAAATACACATAAAAAGAAATTTTATTTAATTCGATTTAAAACTGAATGGCAGAGTTTCGCTGCAGATAATCCACAAATACTAGAATATTAGGTCAAGAATTTCTAAGAAGACTTATTTGCCTTTGCGCATAAATGTGTGACAATGTACTGAAGGAGTTTTACAAAGACATCGACTCATGCGCTTGAAGTTCAGCGCTCTGCTGGCGAGGTTAAAATGAATATCTAAAAATAAATAAATAAATTATTGGCGCGTACATTTCTGTTAGGTGTTTGGTCGAGCTCCTCCTCCTATTTGTGTCATGTGTCTTGATGTTGTTCCACAAATGGAGGTACCTACAGTTTTAAGCCGACTCCAAACGGAAAATTATTTGCTTACGAACTTTCTCATGGCAGAAATCCACTCGGATATCTACATACGTCTTATAAGCTAGAGTACCAGTTGAAGCCAATAACCTCTGTAAGGTTTTTGTGACAAAAACTTACAAAAGAGGCGTGTCTATAAGCCAAAATATGTTAAAAAATCATAAAAATAATCTTCAAGCACTAAAAAATCAAAAATCTGCTCTGTCGAATAGAGCAATGCTTATTTGCTAATTGACTTTAAAATGTTTGCTATTACTCTGTATTAACTAAGTTTAGAGCAAAACAAACATTTATGAAAAAACTTTTGAAAATGAATATTCGCAATATTGTAAAAAGGTAAAGTGACTTTATTATGGGAGCATATGCATACATTTTTCGATTATTTTTTGTTTTTTAGTAAAATGAGTAAATCTTGCCAATAAAATTGTCATTTAATTGGTAAAAGTCATTTCAACGATACGCTTCGAAATTATAAAAAACCTATTGGTTTTTGAAGGCAAGATGCGTTCTTATTTATTTCGCAAGCCACACAAATTTAAACTGCTTGTAACTTAAATGAATTACAAAACATAGCAAACTTCTTGAGAAGGTGCCCTATTTTGAAACAAATCAGATATCGGTACTTTGGGCAATTCTACTTAGACCGAGATGAAGTTAATATTAAATTGAATGGAATTGGTTCAGGTAGATAGAATAGCCTAGTTCGGTGTGTCACTAGTGCTTCAAAATATAGACAGTTATTATGAAGGAATATAATATAATATAATTAAACTTTACACATTTTATTTGGAACAAATTTGGTTTTCACGGTGAATATATTGGGTAGTCGAAAAAGTCTTTTCGTATTTCTAATCAAACTTCAACTCATTTTTTTTTTATATTTATAATGAACTTTATTAAACCAAATATGTACCATTTTGGTCGACCACCTTTTGCCATTTTGCTTCTAGAGACATTATTCCATCAGTGTAAAACTTTTGTGGTTTCTCGGCGAAAAACTGCGACAAGTATATTAATTTTCACAGGCTTCTCTTGAAGCCAACTTTACTCCTTTAAGGGAGTTCTGCATTGACCGAAACAAATGGTAGTCTGATGGTGCAAGGTCAGGGCTATATGGTGGATGCATCAAAACTTCCCAGCCAAGCTCTCCCAGTTTTTGACGATTCATCAAAGATGTGTGTGGCCTAGCGTTGTCCTGATGGAAGACGACGCCCTTTCTGCTGATCAGTTCTGGCCGTTCTGTAAAATCAATCTTTCGAGCTGGCTGGAGCAACTCACAGTGGATGATTCCTTTCTAATCCCACCAAACACACAGCATAACCTTTCGAGGCGTCAATCCTGGCTTTACGACCACTTGTTGAGCTTCACCACCCTTGCACCATGATCTTTTTCGCACGTTATTGTCGTATTTGATCCACTTTTCGTCTCCTGTTACCATTCGCTTCAGAAATGGTTCAATTTCATTTCGTTTCAGCAAAGAATCGCAGATGTTAATTCGGTCCATTAAATTTTTCACAGACAATTCATATGGTACCCAAACATCGAGCTTCTTTTTGTAACCAGCCTTTTTTAAATGATTCAAAACCGTTTGATGATGAATGTTTAGTGCCTTGGCGATGTCATGGCAGCTTATGTGACGGTCCTAGTCAATCTTTTCCATAATTTCATCGACTTTTTCAACGATAGGTCGACCGGAGCTAGGTGCATCTTTCACATCGAAATTTCCAGAACGGAAGCGAGCGAACCATTGTCGTGCTACACGAACTGATACAGCATCGTATCCGTAAACTTCACAAATTTCATTGGTGACTTGCGTGGCATTCTTCCCTTTTTTATACAAAAATTTCAAAATATAGCGAATTTCTTCATTATTTTCACTCATTTTTGAACAGCTATAACTTTTTTTCAACTTCTCCGAATTTAATTTTTTTTTGGTTAAAAGAAGCTTAACATGTCACCTTTCTAACACCATATGATATGATAGAACGTGATTGGTAGCACTGGAGATAGATGACTCCAACGACATCTATTGCCAAATACGAAAAGACTTTTCGACTACCCAATATTCGTGTTTTTGCGACAGACGACCATTTGGGTCATTGTCGTATATTCTTTAAAAAATATTGTAGTTTTTAGGATACTTTTGTATATTTCCATAATAGAGAAAATAATCTAATCTATCTATCTAATTTCATTTAATTGATTTCTTCGGCTGGCTTTACAGTAACTGCCTCTGTGAGCCAAATTTTTCATTACATTTCTGCGATTTTCGATTTACTCCTATCTAACCAATGGCAACTTCGATTTTATGTGTCAATTCTCGATCGCTCCTGGATGGTTGGCATAC
>JAYXIM010047641.1:0-15011 GCA_037575425.1 Anastrepha fraterculus
AAAATCCTGTATGCAGCTACAAATCTGTTGCAGGAAGAACCAATAATGTTGCAGGAAGAAATTGGTGGGAAGGACCAATAACGTTGCAGGAAGAAATTGATGCAGGAAGAATCTTGAAGGCAGCTATAAATTCGTTTGCGGGAACTTCGTAAATCCAGTTTTTGTACAATGCATATTTAGGTATGTCTGTATGTGTGTTTTTGTAGTGTGGCCAACGCTTTTTTATTCCCTCGTCTAATTGCAATTGTAAGTATTTATAAAATAGCAATTAATAGTGTTTAAAAAATGCATTCTTGATATCTGCCAGTTCTGCTTCGAATACCTACCCGCTGAAAAAACGCGCATAGCTTGACCGCTAGCTGTCAGATAGACGAGTCGCTAACTTGAGTTTGGCATAATTTTAACGAGGTTCACAATCCAAAAGAATGCATTGGAATTGTGAAATTTTATTTACAAAAAGGCTCCTCCTCCTTTGCTCTAACGAATATGCAAATAAATATCATTGCCGATATGGACCAACACCGAAACCGGGCAGAAGTGGTTCTTTAGCAACAATAAATCTTAAGGGGTCCTGGTGGGCTAGAACTCGAACATTTGGAGTATTTTCAGGAGTGTTTTTTACAATAAAAAATGAAAAACGATATTTAAATTTGTTAGCCTTTTTATGTAACTTCTTTTACATACCTATAAAAATAAAAACAAAACAAATTCTTTTTAGTTTTAATAATTTTAAAATAAAAGCGCTGAAGTTGACCCTCCCGAAAAATTTAACCCGGGCGGTGTTGTCCATTTTGGCTCTTCTCTTTCTCCGAAACACAAACCCCAAAAAAAATATTAATCAGTATGAATAATAGAACGTACAACAGCAGCACCAACAACAACAGCAAGGGCATGTGAACAACATTCATACACACATATGTATAAACAACATTGGTACAACAAACAGCGACAGCAGCGTAACATCGACAATAATGATAATCATTAAAGTGGGCAGGCTGCTGCTACTTCTGCTGCCTCGCCACAGATACAATAAAAAAATAGTATAGCCGCTAATAGAATAAAAAAAGACAAAATGGCGCGGTTTTGAATTTGACACTCTAAAAATCGGGGTTTTCTGTTCTTTATTCAAAAAGATACGAAAGAATTGAAGTAATAATATGATTCTAGTACGGGCGATAGCCAAAGAAGTTGTGACTAACATATTAAAATTTCAGGCGATTCGGTTGAATATTTTTTTTTTATAATACCAGGCCGAAAAAAGTCGCTTCGAGATATATGAGTTTAAAATTTGAGGTACAGGTGCGCGCAGACCACTCTCTACCCAGATAATAGGCTGTAGAAGCTATAATATTTGGAATTCCCGCATGATAATTGCACAGTATATTCCTAAAATACCATACGCTCGAAATATCGAAAAAACAAAAAATCGATTTTTTTAAATTTCTTGATCACCGGGTCCCCTTAAGGATAAAACCCGTCCGGCGGAAGGTCGGGCAGTGGTAAGCGATTTTTTTGCAAATTAAATGATTGTAAATTATACGAAGAACATCTGGTTCCAGCAAAATGGTACTATGTGCGAGCAGTTGAATGCAATGTTCCCAGAACGATTTAAAATTATTTAAAAATGATTTTTTAAATGATTTAAAAATATGGAGATTTTGGCTAACCACCAGATTCAATTGCGCCCCACTTTTCTTTTTTTTAATAATAGTAATAATAAATCATAATAGCAAATTTATTACCCACACTTATGCTAGGGAATCATCCAAATTTTATAAGAAATGTGGCGAAGGAAAATTACGGAAAAAAGTCGATTTGTTTGCTGATGGTGGCCGTTTTAACTATGGCCTTGAGACGGTCCACAAACGAATTGCAAGCTACCCGAATGGAACTTGCAGATATTTTGGCCCACTCGCGGGCAATGGCTCTTTTCAGCGCCTCGAGACTGGTGAATCTTTTAGTTCGGCCCTTACTCTCCAAAACGGCCCTAAGAGAACAATCCATCGCATTCGCATCTGGCGAGTTTGAGAGCCATTGTATGGACGTTATGAAGTACGGCACGTTGTTCTTTAGCCACTCTTGGTTCACTATAGTATTGCGAGCTGGTGCCGAGTCCTGTTGAAATGTCCATGGCCTGCCACTGAAGTAGCACATCCAACGAATAGAAGCAGCATTTTAAAATATAAACCAGCTGAATTTCTGAAGATGACGGGAGAAATCTGCCTTATTACTTCACCTTTATTACTACGCCATGATTCAAGTTGCGGAATAACAATTTACCAATTTCACTGGAATGCGCCACTCTCTGACTAAATATCAACGCGGATTTTTACGGGTGCCGGCATTCGCGCAGCTGATTTTTTCGCCGTAGATATGAATAACGTCAAATTATGATTTGTGTCCATTTACGTATTTACTTTGCCATTTGTGCATATTGAGAATTTATAGTTGGCGATTCAAATAAAAATCTAAATGAAAGTGAAATATAAAAAAAACACAAGAATTTGTTCGTATTGGGTTTGAAACATGATTCAATTATACAAGGTTAAGTAAAGTTTGACAACTGATTTCGGATGCTACTTAATCCATTGATGCAATTTGGAAGCAAGGGAAAAAAGGGCATAAGTTTATCCCCATTCTGAAAATGTAGTAAAAAATTGAAAAAGGTCGTTGTAAGCCATAGAATAATTTTATGTTATTTTATAAGTGGTACTTAATTATTTATATTTTTAACTTAACTATTCCCATTGATTTGTGACATATATATATGTATTTTGACCATGCATCGGATTGGAATCTATATGTGCCATTTGTAAACCTTCACTGAAGTCATAAATAAAACAACTTGAGAATAGTGGAAACTCTTAACGAGGAAAAAACACTTTTATTTCGTCACGTCCGCTAATCATACATTTGATTTTTTAACGAGATTACCTGCAAAGTTACAAGTATAAAATCTGTGTTAAAAAGAGATAAATTTATATACGCAGAAACACAAGTAGACGCCCAAAGCATTGCATACTTTACTTACAATTATCTTATCGAATGCTCATTGTTCTCTTCTTTTGTTTATTGCACCGGTTAAGATGCTTTATTCGAAAGTGCGTCCGGCATTTAAAAAAAAATCGTTTAACGTCATCGCGTAAACTCACGTTTTCACTTAATCTGAACAATTTTTTTAAAAATGATATCCCAAAGTAAAGCTCCCTGCCGTTGAATTGGTTAAACGCTGATTCCAACATTTTAATTTTGTCCAAGAACTCGGTGCTTGGTTTAACTAATCCGCCCTTAGATAAAGTGTCAACCCAAGTAAATGTAGGCTCATTGCATGAACAATCGGTCAACTTTAATTTGCGTATTATGTAATCGGCAATATATTCAAGGGCATCTTCGTGTAAGCTATCAAAGTCAGCGTCCTCATTTAATGAATCGTTGGCGAAGAGAGAGTCGTCTGAAACTATCTCATCTTCTGTTAGAAAACTTTGTAAAGTTTCTAAAGTAGTATCATTGAGACGGAGCCAGTTAGTTTCGTCGGCCTCAACATTGCCACGATCAACTAATATTGAAGTACATATTTCGTGCTGTTAATAGAAATCGTTAAGTTATTCAGAAATGAGTAATATATGCATTCATTCACCTAATAAATATCTTCGTAATCTATATTTAAATTCCATAGGACTAGGATTGTCATACAACCCGCCTTTGGCACGCATCGCCCCGAAAAAATGCTCCAGTATATCCTGATTTAATCGATAAGTCAGAATGTACTGAAAGCAGTACTTTTCCTGAACATAACGATATAAGTCCCTGAGGGACTTGTTGCTTAGTTGTATGCCCCTTTGGAAAGGCAACATTGAAATTCGTCCATAAGCGCGTGTTTCATCGATCAAGGCGTCCATCTTACTTATAATTTCATCCTGCTGGCCCAAGTCCATCCCATAGGGCTTTTTTGCAGCAGCAGTTTGAAAATTCGAAAACTTTGTACTGAAAATATCGAACCAATCATTCACCGTATCAATGAACTCTGCTGTTTCCATGGGCTGATACATATCGAGCCCCAACGCATAACACCTTCGGATTGTACGCAGAAATATGTGATGTTACTTATGTATGTGTTTTAAGTTAGTTCGCAGTTGTAAAACAAATATTAATTAGATGGGAAACGAGACAAAAGTAAAAAAATGGAGTCTCTAAAGGAGTATTTTCATTACATTAAAATGGAAATGCAGCTAGTAAACAAAAATATTTTGAAAAATTATTTCACTCTTATGCACATAAAGCCATGTTTAGTAACCTTTGCATTACGACGTGTTGCAAATTTCCTCATTTCAGTACCGTACGAACGTAAATGTACGTTTCATAACTGTTTTTACAAACTTTTATTCCTGAAATAAATGCTGACTTTTAGCATCCTTCATATGCATTAAGAGAGTAACTTGTTAAACCATTGAATTTGATATAGATTTGGCTGCCATGATATGTTAACGACAGGAATGAGATAAAACAGAAAATTTAATTTCGTATTTCGAGCATAACAATATATAACAATATATGTATGTCCATTTGTTACCGTAAAGACATTGCAAAAGCAGAAGTTCAGTCGATCATTCCTCCACGTAAGAAAAACATTGGAGTTAGAAGAGTTAAAATTGAAAAAATTACAAATTTATTAGTTTATTGTTTAAAATTTGTCTACCTTAATATACTTGGCGTCCCTAATATTAGTATAGTTAGGAAAATATATTCATATAGTCTAAAACTAATACATCGAAAAATTTCTATATTGATAATATAATCCACTTTTAGTAATTGCGATGATTCGGGCAGAAATCAAAAACCTGTAAACCAAAAATCTTAAAAATTGTTAATTCATAAATATATCACTACAACTTACGTGTAAATGTAGACGTAAAGCGCGAGGACTTGCTCGTGTAGGTGTTGCGCATGCATTTACTTACAGCATATTGTTCTAGACCGGGTAGCGTGAAGAGCCAGTTCGGAATCCAAATTGATTTCAGTGGTAGCAGAACTAGGCACATAATGAAAAGCACAATTGTGGGATCGCAGCAACGGGCTCTAATCACACCTGTGTATATAAATTTTAAGCAGTTATTAACAAAAAATCAGATTGATAATCTGCAACAAAAGACTTACCTAAATGTGGCTATGTAGTAGCTATTTATCAATGTAATTTTCACAGAACTTTCAATAGAATTGAAAGATGCGAAAGTCTAAGCAAAATGGAATAGGCAAAACAGTATTGCCTGGTAACTTTTTCAGCAAAAATTTTAATTTCTACGCTTTTGAGTACTTTTTCTTTAGAATTTGCTCTGAAATAAAAAGTAGCTTTTCCAAGAGGACAACACGGATTTATTAAGTAGCTTCAAGATGGCTAACACAGGGTGAAAATTGGCTACTTACATCACCTTTAATTATTGCTTCATGGGTTTGAAAAAAGGCAAGCGGAGAAATGTACCTTTTTTGGATGTTCTTGTAGGGGAACCGAAACGGCAAATGTGGAGGAGAGAATGCTGATTTTGACGTGATGCAATTCAAAGAGCAAAAACAAAATAGAGGTATAGTTTTACTTAGTCGCGAATGCCATCTGTAATAAATTCGTCTTGCTAGAGATGTTGTTTTCAGTGTGTCTTTGCAGAGATCTAATGTTACTGCGGTGCAGCTAAGTCAGTATTTTTATGCCATTATTTGAATACTGAAAGAGTGAGGTTCCATAACAGGAATGAGTGGGAAAGCGGCTGAGCGAATACAGAAGATTGAGTATTTCAAGGTACTGATACTCGGTTCTCAGTGAATTGGGCAGAATCAGTTGTTGAGCGGATGTAATTTTACCTCGTTTTTTTTTTTCTATTTACAAACTACTTTTTTCATTGCTTTCTAAGCTCTCATTGACATTCATTTATACATTAATCTGAACTTCTCATTCACTTTTCAATTTTTTGCTTACATTTTTTTAAATCTTTTGGTACTTTGTTCTGCGCTCCCACTCGTAGTGGCTGTAAAATAACACCACGGCAAAATTAATATAAAAGTCAGCTTTAATCACCGTAATAATTAAATAAATAATACTTGGATTGGGAACTTGCATAGCATAGCAGTGATGTAATGAGGGGTCTAAGAATAGTCTTAAGTCTGAAGACAAGTCTTAAAATATTTCTTATAAAATAGAGTTAATTAAATTTCTTTAAAGCTCATAAATTAACAAAACTGGCATTTCTATAAAAAAAAAAACGAAAAATAACAACAAAAAAAGGTTACTATATTCTAAGACTTTCCATTCTTCTTCTTCTTGATTAGCGCGATAACAGCTTAAGCGATTTTGGCCGAGTTTAACAAAGCGTCGTTGGACACACCAAGTGAAGTCAAGTCCCTCACCACCTAATCTTTCAAATGCCGAGGATACCTTCCTCTGCTACCACCAGCTGGTACCACTTCGAATACTTTTAGAGCTGCGGCGTTTGATCTAGCCAACGAAGCCGCTGGATCTCTATTCGCTGAGCTAGGCATATGGCGTCTTCAAGCTCATACAGCGTATTGTTCCACCGTCACCAACCTTTGCAGGTCCAAAAATCTCCGGCAGAATCTTTCTCTCAAACACAACAACGGGCGCCTCATCGGATGTTGTCATCGCCTAAGCTTCTGCGCCATACTTAACGACAGGCATGATGAGAGATTTACAGAGTGTTGGTTTTGTTCGCCGAGAGAATACTTTCAATTAGATACCTCCAAGTCCACTTTTTTCCACTACTTTGACCCACCCAACAATCCGTTGTCAATTACATCGCCTTGCAATAACTGTAAGTGGTTTAGCTAATTCACATTACGCTGAGCTTAACGAAAGCTTAGACGCATGCCAAAAACAACAATCGGGGGTATATGAAGAAATCAAATACGAGTATATTAAACGGTTACATTCATACATACATACATATGTACATATGAATGTTGACGCGATTAAGTGGCTGCCTGTTCAGCATTAAATGAACGCCAGCAGTTAAAATAAAATCAAAAGTCTGATTGCGAAAATGTAAATATGTTGTTGTTACTGCCAACCCAGGTACTTAACGCGCACATAATTGCTAAAAGATGTTGCAACAAATGCGTACAACAATTGCATGAGAGTCATAGCAACACTGGCTGCTGCAGTGGCAATGCTTCTAATTGAGTGGAGCGTCGTCGGCGAGTGATTCCATTACAAATTTTTAAATAATTTTTCTTTTTCTTTTAGCTTACTTGCCACACAGGTCCTTAGCCATATATGTACGTATGTATATGTATGACTGCAAGTATATGCACGTAGTCTATGTAATTACTGGTGCAACATGAATGCCTGGCGTCGCGTGTTGATCGCTAGTCTCTTAGCTGGTTGGTGGGTTGTTGCCACAGCTGCATGACAGAGCGAGAGAGCAACATGTGTACTTGTGTAAAACACGAAGTGACGTCCATGAGATGCATACATGCACATGTGCTGAGTGTTGTATTCACTACAAATCCACTAACAACGCCAAATACATCCCAACAACAGCAACTGGAAAACAAAGACTGCAAAATTCAAGGGATATAAATGCACTTTCAAAGTCCGCCTGTATTGTTCAGCAACTCGTTTAACAAAAAAAAAACAAAAAAAAAAAATACTCTACTTATTGTTGCTTTATTCTAAAAGGTCTGTACGTACATTTATTGGTTTGTAGCGCTCAGATATTTCAGATACATTTGTAATTTCTGGCTAAGCTGTGTGGCTGAGTCGAACGGCAGCAGCAGTTGTCGGTTTCAGAGAATTTCGGCTTACTTGAAGCTTTCTTCTAATATTCTTATACGCAAATTTGAGTTAATTAATTTTAGATTTATTATTTTGAGATTTATTAGATTTATTTTCATATACCTATGAAATGCGACTCTTTTTTCAATTTCAAACGTTTATTAACAAACAATGGTTACAAATTTAATCTTCAAAATAATAGCCATCGCTAGCGACACATTTTTCCCATCTCTCAGGCAATTTGTGGATGTCACGCCAAAAAAATTGGCCGTATTTGGCCGCAGACCAATCAGCGAGCCATTTTTGGCTTCTTCGTGAGAATTGAAGCGCTGCTCGGAAAATGCGTGGCCCATCGAGGGAAACAAATGATAATCGGAAGGCGCCAAGTCTGGTGAGTAAGCCGCATGCACCAGCGGTTCCCAATCGTACGTCTCCACCAATTCCCGGGTCGCTCTTGTTCGATGTGGCGGTGCATTGTCATAAAGAAAAATTACTTTGTGTCGCCGATCGGCATATTCTGGGCGTTTTCGGTGTATAGAGCGGTTCAAATCGGCCAATTGTCGTTGGTAGCGTGCACCGTCAACTGTTTTACCTGGTTTTAATATCACGCTGATCCCAGAAAACACACAACATTGCCTTGCGGCCGAAGCGATTTGGATTGGCCGTTGTTTTTGGCTTGTGGCCGGGCGGACCATACGATCGTTTACGCTTGGGATTGGAGAAATACACCCATTTTTCATCACCCGTAACGATTCGATGCAAAAAAGACTTCGTTTTGAACCGGTACAGCAGCATTTCACAAGTGGGTTTTCGGTTTTCTGGCTGCCTTTCAGTCAGTTCATGCGGCACCCTTCTTCCGACCTTTAAAATCATGTCCATGTCTTTTAAACATTTTGAAATGGTTTTTGGGGTCACTCCCAACTGCTCTGCCATCATTTCTTGCGTTTGAGCATCATCTTCATCCAACAATGCTTGCGATTCGGCGTCCTCGAACTTTTTCGGTGGCCTGCCACGGTCCTCGTTCTCCACTTCCGAATTTTTCAAACCACCTGAAGCACTGTGCTCTACTTAGATCATGTCCACCATAAGCTTCTATAAGCTTTTAATGAGCTTCAGAAGCGTTTTTCTTCAATTGATAACAGAAAATCAACGATATCCGCAAATCGTAGTTTAAAGGCACGAAATTCGGCATTTGCAAGAGCGACAAAAATGCATTGTTGTATGAAACGTACCAAACAATAAACTGAATATTGTTGACAGATGACAGACGAAAAAAACAAAACATTTGGGAAGGTTTAAAAATACTCCTAGCGACACCTATGGACTAAAAGCTGAATGCCTCATTTCATAGGTATACACCGGAATATGGATGAGCTTTTAACAAACTCAACTTTTTGGTTTCATTTTTATAAAAATAGTTTTTTTCCGTCTTTTTTTAATGTTTTATGTGTTTGTAAAAAAAAAACTAATAAACATTTTTTCAAACTTTTTTTTTCATTTTGAAGATTGAACATTTTCATTTATGAATGAAAAATAATATCGTTCAAATGACTGCCGCGAATGGCTTCACAGTAGGCCATTCGATCAACCCAATTTTTCAGCACATTTTCGATTGTTTGGGCTCCAATTTCATGAATGGCAACTTCGATTTCGTGTTTTAAAGCATCAATCGTCTCTGGATGGTTCGCATAACATTTGTCCTTAACGGCTCCCCACAAAATATAGTACAACGAGCTTAAATCACAGCTCCGAGGCGTCCAATTGATATCGTTTTCAAAAACGGTAGCCAAAAGTTCGAGTGTAACTTTGGCAGTGTGACAAGTTGCACCGACCTGTTGAAACCAAATGTTGTCCATGTCATCCTCTTCAATTTTTGGAAACAAAAACTCGTTGAGCATGTCACGGTAACCGCGGAAGAAGAAGAAGAATCACCACTTTGGAAATAGGTTTTCAATATTTCCCAATTTTGTTCAAGCGTATAGCGTCCCATTTCGTAAATGTCAAACCTTTAAGTAAATTATGAACACGTTTGAGATGTCATTTTGGCTACCATTCTCAAAAAAATAGGTGGTTCAAAAAGCAAACGCTATATGGCCCACCCTGTACATATGTAATTGGCGCGTACACCCTGTTTTTGAGTGTTTGGCCGAGCTTCTCCTCCTATTTGTGGAGTGCGTCTTGATGTTGTTGATTGTTGATATTTTTTTATGAGTAGCATTTTCATGGCAGAAATACACTCGGAGGTTTCCCATTGCCTACTGAGGAGCGACCCCTATTAGAACTAACTTTTTCTTCATTTTGGTGTTTCACTGAGATTTGAACCTACGTTCTCTCTGTGAATTCCGAATCGTAGTGACGCACTAACCCATATGGCTACGGCGGCCGTCCTCTAACTCCTACTTAAATGTGCATTTTTGACTTATTCTCAAAACAGCTACAATGAATGGTCTTCAAAAAATAAGATTATTTGATTAAAATGTTCTACTAAAGTTTTAGGCAGACAATTTTGTAGAGACTTACCGAGGGTGAAAAACTCGTACAGGTAAAAACTCGTAAGATAAGCGCGAAAGGAAGCTTAGTTCAAGCTAATGCTCCACATTGGCTTACTTTGCTCAGTCGAATACCTTTGTGGTGAAATTTTGTCAACCGAGAATGCGGCAATGCTCTTTACACGCATGCATTTGCTTATGTATATGTGTTTGTATGTATGTATGTATGCATATTAATCCCCTCATTCTAATTTTTTATTCGAGCGCCATTCACTCATCTCCTCCCTGCTTCATATGTCACCCTACACCCCTCTCCACATGCCATCCTTGCATTTTCACTTTGACTGCCCTGCCCCGTCATGCCAATAAGACTGGAGTTGCTCCAGCAATTGTTGTTATATTTCTACGTGTTACTTTTTATTATTCCCTACCGCCCTATTGCTGTCTACATTTGTCTTAGTCGGTTTACATTCTCCCTACTCATTCTCTACACTAAGTTTGTGTATTTTGTTTTTTTTTTTTTGATTTTTTTTTGTGGTTTTTGTAATCTCTACGCTCCCCTGAGGCTGGGTGCCAATGCCTTCACTTATTTTGTTATTTTCTTTTTTTGTGCGCTTCCTTCCGTTTCTGGTTTCCTTTTTTTACTAACACTTCTTATTTGTGGTACTTTTCGCCTTTCGAGATTGATTTTGTGTGGTTTTGCTTATCGACATGATTCCAGTGGCTAATGTGCTCCCACACCCAAGAATCTTCCCCATTTTATCGCTGCTCATTTCATATGTATAGTTGTGTGCTGTTTATTTATTGTCTCAATTGCTTGAAATTGCTTTTCTTTTCAATGTAATTGATGCATGTAAATGATTTTGAATGGTTTTAATAAAAGTATTACTTCATTGTTTTTTTTTCCTTTTTTTCGGGGGTTTTTGTGCATGAAAGTCTAAACGTTGATCGCCTGGGTTTAGTATGAATAGGTACAGCCATATACAAATATACGAATGTGTTTGCTTACAGCAACATTTTTTTTTGTTTTAGAAATACTTGTAATTAATCGACGGTGCCGTGAAGCTTAAGTAACTTTTTTTCTTTGTCACTCTCTTTCGTAATTGCATATCGTTCATGTTTAGTCTCAAAGGCGCACAATCGTATGATGGTAAAGATTGGGAAATAGAAAAATCTTTAAGAGTTTTCTTACCAAATCACCTCCTTAAATAACCTCTTGTGTAAGATCATAATCCGGTTGTTCTGACTTTGATCGCATGGCTCTAAAACGTTATGTAGACAGTCAAATGAGAGTATGCAAAAATTTCGATAATGAAATATGTTCACAAAGTCATGTAACTAAAAAGGACTGGAACCAGCTATGTAGCTGAGGTATTGCGCTCATAAAGTGATGATGATGATGATGATTATTTGCTTTCGCGCCGCTCACTGGGCACATAGTGGAAATGCTATTTCTCGCTCATAAAGTAGGCCTTCATGAACTCATGTGCTTAAAATATCGGCATTCCTTAGAATACAATTTTTCTATATGTATGGACAATCCCATTTAAATACAATTTTGGTTTGTTAACTAAAAACTAAAACAAAATCTTTCTATTAATACTTTATTAGAAAAAGCAATCAACGGTTATTATTTTGGAATACGATTTCATTGAAGCTTCTCTATTAATATATTTTTTCCAAGACCTTGATAACGGCCTCTAGTTCTATTCTCAGAATAGCTCTGACGATGTTACACTCTCCATCTGTTGACGCATTGCTTTTGTTTTTTTTGCATTCAGTGCAGTTTTCTCAATCCCATTATCCAGATATTATATTTTGTCTTAGGTATTCAATTCGCTTTGTGTTTGACCAAGATCGTTGACGAGTTGATGTTCCTGAAGCAGTTGCACATAGCGATGTGGTCTATGAGGTACCAATATTAACATTCTCTCTGACAATCAAGCAGCTCTAAAATCGTTGAATAGCTTCTCCTTCCAATCAAAGTTGGTCTGGGAATGTTTCAAAATCCTCAACACCCTGACATCAAGAAACTTGGTTACCTTGATGTGGGTTCCGGGACATGAGGGGCACGAAGGGAATGAAGTTGCGGACACTTTAGCGAAAAAGGGGGCAAACACTCCCTTCATAGGTCCTGAATCTTTCTGCGGGGTAAACAAAAGCTTCAAAAGTGGCTTCCTACCTGAGCAGGAACAACGAGGTCTAATTAATCGATTACTGGAGAGCCCAATCGGACATGCGGTAAACGAAAAGACTCATAGATCCGGAACGGATAAAGGCAGAAGCAATCCTTAACCTAAGCAGAAAGGTCATAAAACTTTACAGTGAACTACTAACAGGACACTGTAAACTTAATTATCACATGAAAAAGATAGGTGTGATGGAAAACGATTCTTGTAGACTCTGCAAAGAGGCACAGGAAAAAGCAGAACACGTTCTATGCGACTGCCCAGCAGTGGCGCGACGCAGATTAAATTACCTGGGAAATGGGGCTATAAATTCAAACTTCCTGGTACAAATTAAGCCTACAGCAGTTTTAGGATTTATTAATAGCCTAAAACTGTTCTAATAGGCTACATGGCTGTACAATAGATCTATTCAGGTCGCAATGCACAAATAGTCAATCAATAATAATACAAAAATCGAAAAACTTGTCCAGCCGTTATGCTCAATAATACAATTATCCCCAAAAACTAATGTCACAAAATATCTCGGCATGCATCGTGTTAGCAAACTTACATGGAAAACCCATATTTTCACCAAACGGAAGGCTCTGGGAATAGAATTCAGAAGCTTATATTGGCTACTATATCGAAATTCTCAAGTATTTCTCGAAAGCAAGCTGACACTTTACTCAGCTACTTTGAAACCGATATGAGCATTTGGCATTCAACTTTAGGGTAACGTCGAAACACTTTAAAGATTCCTGTCGAAATTCTCAAGTATCTCTCCCACTTTCCTCAGCTACCTTGAAACCGATATGGGCATTTCGCATTAAACCTTAGGGCAAAATCGAAACACTTTAGAGACTCCAGTTGAAAATCTCACAAATGCACAAATTAACCCTGGCTTCAGAGTTCCGGCACTCAAATCCCCTCTTCACAGAAATAATTTCAATAATCTTCAACAGACTCACGAGAAAATCTATCCTAGTCTTAATTGTCTAAATTATTATGTATCATAAATTTTGTAAATGGTTGCACCACTGAGTGTATTCCATAAATGTTTTTAATCTAAATAAATTAAACAGTAACAGTAAGTAACTTTTTTTCTTTTTAGTCTCAAAGGCGCACAATCGTATGGTGCTAAAGATTGGGAATTAAAACAAACGCTTTAAGAGTGTTCTTACCCAATCACCTCCTTAAATAGCCTCTTGTGTAAGATCAGTATTTGATAGTTCTGATTTTGATCGCATGGCTCTAAAACTTTATGTAGACAGTCAACTGAGAGTCTGCAAAATTTCCGATAAAGAAATATGAAAAGGACGGTAACCAGCTATGTGACTGAGGTATTGCGCTCATAAAGTGTTGAAAAAAACAGATCACGATAAAGAAATGATTTGAAAAAAAGGGGGCCAGAGTTGGATATTGAATTATGGTCCTGAAGTGTGCGACCAATGAGGGCATTACTCGCAAATTTAGACTGAAAGGTTTCCATATAAAAAGCAAAAAAATTTGCGAAGACTTCTTTGTGGAACATTAAAGCTTATACGACTTGTGCGGTACGTAAATGAATTTTTGGCCGTTTAAAGTTTACGGCATTCAGAGAGTTGCAAAATATCGCATTACACTACTGCAGTGCTGTTTCAACACAATTAAAGGTTTCAAAAATGATGGTTTTTAATGCTTTGAAATATTTTTCTGAGTATAAAACAGCAAAAAATGATTCCAGATAAAAGAAATCTCGAAAGACTGCGAGAAAGACTGATGGGATGAGCGTTAGTTTATCAATACGGCATCCCAGGAAGAGTGCTGCTGGCATCCATCGATACATTTTTGTTCACCTGGAAAAGCCAATAGCGAAAGGAACAGTTGCGCTTCGATTAGCAGAAGCAGGGCTTGGCAGTCGACTGCCACTTAAGCAGCCATTAGTAGCAGCATATCAACAACAACACCGAATTGAGTTTACTCGAGAGCACATTGGAGCATCCTGGACTCAAAATCAGTGGCGTAATATATTTAACTTAGCATTGAAACGAAAATAAATAGAGTTGGTCCAGATGATAGAAAGTACGTGCGGCGGCCAAAAGGTGCAGCATTCGACCTCAAGTTCGTATCTCCAATGATGAAACACAGGGGAGGTTCAATAATGGTGTGCGACTGCCTTTCGTGGAACCGTGTCGCGCCAAATCAACGTACTAAAGGTAATATGAATGCGGTCAAGTACGTTCAGATACTTCAAAATGAAATGATACCTTATGCGACAGAGAATTTTGCGATGATTTGGATGTTTCAACAAGACAATGAACCGGAGCACACTTTCAGTGTGGCAAAAACATTTTTCGAAGGCAATTCGCTCACTATTTCGGATTGGGCATTTCGAATGCCGACTTAAAGGCAATAGGACATCTTGAGAATGACGTAAAAATGCACTCAGTACGCAAAATATCACAAATTTGGTTGAGTTATTTGAAAAGGCTAAGACAGCTTGGGGGTCCATTTCTGTTGAAAGTTGTGGAGGTTTATTAAGGTCTAGACAAAGGTGCTGTACAGCTATAATAAAGCAAAAAAGATTTTCAACAAAAT
>JAYXIM010047642.1:0-14955 GCA_037575425.1 Anastrepha fraterculus
GTTTACTATGGAAAAAAAAAATTGTGTGCGATTTTCATAGAGCGAAATGTTAAAGAAAACGCCGAGTTGTCGATTCGTCATCGCTCACACCTCGCAGGCCTTTGTGGTTCGACTACGTGGACAATTTTTCGTAAAAGTCCTGGCTTACGTTCCTATAAAATACAGTTCGTGCAAGAATTGAAGCCAAACGACCATCTTTTGTCTGGTATTTTTTATTGATTGGGCTCATTTCGATTTATTGGAAAAAGTAGTCAAAAATTGGACTGATCGATTGGACCATGTAACTCGTAGCCGCGGCGGACAGATGCCGAATATCATATTCCAAAAATAAATGTCAAGAAATTATCTTAAAAAACAATATTTATGTTTTGTATTATCAGTTTAAGGTCTCAAGCTCTTAAATAAACACCTGATTTTTAATAAATATCTACAATTTGTGTATCTTAATATCTATAAAAACATGTACACTTGTACATATCCACCAAGTGTAGCACCTGCTGAAATTCCCATGCAAGGATAAGCACCATATCCCAAAATACCTAAGCAACCTTTGGACATACATATGAACATAAACACTTCCATATATTAAATTGATTTCAAGGATAGTAGAAAGGGGCATGCCTGTGTAAATATTTTCGGCGTGTGTTGAACTGAACTATATGAGTATATGTGCATATACACATGCATATATTAGTTATAGTATATATGTATATGGGGGTTTTCATTAAGAGAGCTAAAACTTTAAAATTAAATGAATCAAACAGTTAAATTTTTTCTGTCTTGCGGTATTTTTATTGAATTTTCAATTGTTCATAAAATTGGTTATAATAATGCGATTTAAGTCAAATATGCGCCGTTTTGTTCGATGACGAGTTCCCAACGAGATGCCAACTTCATAATACCCCTCTTATCCCTATTGTCAAAAAACTCGGAGAGCCAATTTTCACAGGACTCTCTTGTGGACAACTTCCAACTACCAAGCCCGTTCGCCATGGACAGAAATAGGTGGTAATCCCTTGGTGCGAGATCCGGACTATACGGTGGATGCAAAAGAACCTCCCATCCGAGCTCCCAGAGCTTCTGGCGCGTCACCAAAGATGTGTGTGGCCTGGCGTTGTCCTGATGGAAGACAATTCGGCCTCTGTTGATCAAAGATGGCCTCTTCTGCATAAGTGCTGCATTCAAGCGGTCCAGTTGTTGGCAGTACAGGTCCGAATTGAGCGTTTGGCCATAGGGGAGCTTCACCGCTTTTCGACCACGACCGTTTGCGCTTCACGTTGTCGTACGTGACCCACTTTTCATCGCCAGTCACCATCCGCTTCAAAAACGGGTCGATTTTGTTGCGATTCAGAAGCGATTCGCATGCATCCATACGGGCAAAAATGTTTTTTGCGTCAAGTCGTGTGGCACCCATACATCGAGCTTCTTTTTGAATCCAAGCTTCTTCAAATGGTTTATAACGGTTTGATGACTCATGCCCAGCTCTTGGCCGATGCTACGGCTGCTACTATGCCAGTCTCTTTCGATCAATTCAGCGATTTTACTTTTCAACTTTTGACAAATTCATCTTCTTCACACAGCGCAAAAATGCTGTAGACTCTTTGCCCATTTTCAAGATGAACACTGAGGTGAATAACATTTGGATGGTGCCTGCGAATTGGTAACTCAAAATATATCAAAATATCAGCCTCATTGCTGCTGATATATGAAAATTTGAAATTGACTCACTTCATTGATTCGTACATCAGGTCTATCAATTTACATACACATGTAACACATGGGCTGAAAAGCAGTGGCGGCGCTAGACCAAATGTGTACGTCGGCGACATCAACTTCGCGAGGCCTCTTTACTTCGCAGTGAAAGAAAACGTAAAATTAAGTGAGCCAAATTATAAAATAATTTATGAGTATAACGAGTTTTATTGTTAATAAAATGATGACAAAAAATAATTACACACAGAAATTAAAATAGTCGAAGTTTTCGTCTTTTAGCCTCACTGAATTGTTTCAGGATTGTGTCGTAGTTAAGTCTAACCGCTATTTCAGCTTCGATTGACAGAACTGATAACGCGGATAGTCTGTCTTGGCTCATTGTGCTTCTCAAATGAGTTTTTTCAATTTCAACTTTGAGAAGCTTCTCTCAGCGGAAGCTGTGCTGACCGGAACTGTGAGCATGATTCTAATTGTAATATGAACATTTGGATATATTTCTTCTAAATTATTTTCTAAAATGTATTGGATGAGTTGTTTCGCGTCGTTGATAGAGTCTAGTGAATTAGTTTTAAAAAGCTGAGGTTCTTCATATAGATTTTATTGATAAAGCCGAAAAATGTTTTGGCTGTCGTTGAAGAGTTTGCTGCATCTATCAAAAGTAAATTCCAACTGTAGCATCCGCATGGTGTAAAGAATGTTCTTGGATTTATATTGAGTATTCTTGTTCTGATACCTTTGTTGATTCCGACCATATTGGCGCCATTATCATACCCCTATCCTCGACAGTTTTGGATATCTAGATCATTTTTTTCCAGTTCTTCTAATATTGATTTTGTTAAATACTCTCCTGTTGTTTCTGCGACGTCAATAAACCCAATGCAATGTTCTTCTACAGCTCCAGTTGACAAATTGCAAAATCTTAATATTATTGACATTTGTTCAACACGGCTTACGTCCCTGGTAGAATCGAGCAAGATGGCGCAGTATTTTGCTTGTTTAACCCTGTGTATAATTTCTTTAATAACTAATTTAGACATTAAAGTAATTAATTCGTTTTGGATGTCATGGCTCAGATAATGTTGATTAAGTTGTTTTTCATTAATACTTTGCATATGCTCCCGTAATGTCGGATCATATTTAGATAACAACTTAACTAAGTATAGAATGTGATATTGTTACTATTACGTAATATTGAAGTTACTTACATTAATGATACCATTTTGCTTAAAATAATAATAATGTTATTTTATTAACAATTTTCTTTTTCGGAGTTATTGATATGCGCCCCGACCAGTAAATACCTCGGCTACGCCTCATCGCCGCCCCCTCCCTCGCGTTTGTAAATCCTTGCAAGTACGTACTTTCGGCGGGAGATCAAGAAAAGTAGTATACTACCCACGGACAGAATTTTGGATATCCTAGCGTGTGTGAGATGGTGGCCGAGACGAAGCCGAGGTCCAACTTTCTGGCCTTGGATTGTAATATATGTACTATCGTTAAAGTCGTTAAAAAGTTGAAGTTAAAAGTTGGCTTACCTTAACATTAGGTATGAAATTAATAACAAATAACTTAAAACTTGTATCCACTACAACTGTGAACGTCGGGGTGATAACTTTACAATACAATAAAAAGAAACTTTTCGTTTGCGAGTCTGCAAGTTGCCGTATGAAAAATATTACTCTCACAGAAAAATGAAATATAGATAAATAAATTAAACAACGCGGGGATTCCCCGTCCAGAGTCTCGTGCGCCGTGCGCGAAATCGAACGTTTTCGTACTGCCCGATAATACGATTTGGTATCGGACGCTCATAATGAAGAGCACATACACACATTATGCTTGTATATATGCTAAACTTAAATCTTTTGCTCGTATGACTGATTTATTTATTGCATTCAAAGGTTTACCTACACCCATTAATTCAATAAATAAATAAATGATAAATGCCACACACATTACTTACAAACATTTTCACCCAATACAGATATCGTGTCGGGCAGTGTGTGTGAGAACGCTCATTAGGGCGATGCCAGGATGATTGGCAAAACGAAAATAAATAGGTAACTCGTTTTTCTGCGAGGCCCACTCAGGCGCGAGGCTGTCAGCGGTGGCCGACGTCGCCGACGCCTAGCGCCGCCACTGCTGAAAAGTCCTGGGCCTAACACATTGATGGCACCAATTTTATTGCATTCACCATTTAGTTAGAATACTAACCTTAAAAAGACAGTAGCTTAAAAAGACAGCTTTCATGGTATTCCATTCACTCCTTTCTTCGACAGCCTGGGGCAGTGCGCCAACCCATCAACCTTCTCCATTACATCAACAGCTCTGGCTGGCTGTAGATATCTGCCAGTTGGAGGTCTCATAATGGCATCAAAACGGCGCTTTAGTGCTTCTTGAGGAGTGTCAGACTGGCACTTCAACCATTTCACCTACCTACCTACCTACCTACCATTCACTAGTTCGTGACTTATTGTGCTAAGAGTGACACTATTCTTGTTATTTTCAAAACTATAGATCAAAAAGAATTTCGTCTTTTAATTTTACAATGCCTCTTGATGGGAAAAAATACCGTTCAAGCGAAGCAATGGCTTGAAAAATATTAAGGGAACTCCGTTCTATCAAAATCTACAACAAAAAATGGTTTGCTGACTTCAAACGTGGTCGTAGAAACACCCGTGAGGCACAATGCAGTCCAAATGAGGCGGTAACACCCATGAGAAAGCCTGTTCAGAGTGGGGGCCGCGTTAGCTTACTCTTAACCAAAAACAAGAATGTGTTGATAAATCAAAACAATTGCAAAACTACATAAATTGAACTTCGCATTGCTCCCTCATTCACCGTATCCGCCAGATTTGGCGCCCAGCGACTACTGGCGGCTGTTCGCAGGCCTAAAAAATGCTCGCCGGTAAGAAATTTCGCTCGAATGAAGAGGTTATCGCTGAAACTGAGCACTATTTTGAGGCAAAAGATGAGTCGTTCTAAAAAGTGATATTGAAATGTGAAAATAAAATGCACTGGAATGACAACGGAGTCAAAAAGTGGATGAATCTGTCACTAATTTAAGTATAGAGCTACAAACGCCTAAAGGTCAATGGCGTACATACATCTTTTTCTTTCTTTAACTTAGCCTCATCCTATTTTTGGCCGGCTCTCTTTGTGCGAAGTCTCCAGATCACGCGATCCTGGCTCGTCTCTTCGCTGACGTGTCTGCATCGCTTGCCGTTTTCAATGGTGTTTTTCCTGGCTTTTGTAAATTTCACCGTTTATTTTTGTGGAATTTTCTTGTCCCACTGGACACCAGAGGCTGCTCTCCAGCTTTGCCATCCACATTTGCATACCTACAGGACAATCCTATTTACATATGCACAGTACATTTTTTTGTCTGCGGCGCCTTCGCCAGGAGACATGAAGAGCTAGCCTCTGAGTTTCTTAAAATAAACTATTCCGATTATTTCGTAAATTGAAAATTTCGAAAGCGAAGTAAAAGAAACACAAAATCTTTGTCGTGGCTTGTGTTGCTCTTTTCTGTGTGTGCAGTTGTGAACTTCTAAGAAAACGTTTAGATTTTCTTTGTAAATTCACAAGAAATCGGAATTCCCTTGCCAAGCAGCCAGCGAAATGTATTTCAAATCTTCGTGCCGCATGCCATCTAAAGAGCGTAAACTCAAGTGCTTTCTCAAATATCATTGTTGCATAAGTGCTCTAATTTTAGGCAACTCCCTACAAATTTAAAGAAGTTTGTCAAAATTATGGAAACCTCATCCGGTCCTCAAAGTCTCGTTTGTGCCAGACAGCGCGGCGACACTTTTTTTGCCTTCTCAATATCGTCACTTATTTGCTTCAAGCGGCAAGTGGCGTACTCTGTATACATATGCCTGATATATATGGTCTTATATATACATATGGTCTTGTATTTTACGCCCATACATGTACATAGATATGTATTTATGTACGCATTTTTTATTCAAATTGGTTGTTTGTATGCAACTTTCCTTAATTTTGATTATTTATGGTTTTCTTAATGAGTTGCTGTGCCTTTTAAAACTTTTTTATGATCTTGAATGGTATACGAGTATATGCACATATATATTGTACATACATACATACATACATACTTGCAAGTATATGTGTGCACTGCATTGCGCAAGCCTACCATTATTTTTAAGTGTTGCAGCAATAACGTCAAGTAGGTGCACATTAAAGTGTCGAAAATTTTTAAATATACATATCGCTGGGGTCAAGCATTGCATAACCACTGCGAGTGCTCGTTTCAGATTTAGATTTTTGGTATTGTAAAAATACGAAACAGTGAATGCAATCCGACGATTTACTCACGTGCATGCTTTTGTAAACTTCAAAGTATAAGAAAGAAAAGTCGAGAAGTGCCGAATTTGAGTAATTTTGCTTCTTATATAACTGAGATATCAGGTTTTTTTTTAAATATGCGATTCATTTTTAGTTTAAGATAGTTTAAGTTTTCATACTCAAGTTTTTTTTTATATTTGAAATATCCAGGATATTGATATGCATTGATGGATATTGCAGCATCACTTAGGATCGATAGCATTTGGGTTCATCTTGGGGTGTTGACAAGCTCCTGAAAAGTTTTACGAAATATGCTATTTATTCCCTGAATATGAAAGTAGAGGTTTTTTGCACGCATGGTCGATTTTACAAATGCACAGAAAAATGACCTCGGCAATTATTATTAAGGTAATTGTCACCAGCCACACCAAATGCTATTTCTTGCCTGAGTTAATACTTTGAATTGTCTTGCTGTTGCCCTCTAACTTAGCAATACGAGATGTGTTAAAAAAACAAGGTGAATTTTCAAATTTCGCGGGCTACGTACATTTGGCTTTCGATTATTTTTTTTTTTTTTATGTTGGTACACTCATCTCAACGTTATGTTTACGGTTTTAGCAATAAAGCATGTTTAGTTTGTTTGTGAGAAGCATAAATAAGGCAAGTGTTTTGCGTGTTTGTCGATTTTCTGCTACCGAAAAAATGGATCAAAGAAGTTGCATCAAATTTTGTGTAAAAAATGGAATTAAGTGCTAAAAAACACTGGAAATGTTGACAGTGGCATACGATGATAGTCACTCTAAGTGAAAAAATGTTGACAGGTGGTACGAGCTTTTCATAGAAGGCAAGAATGATAGAAAGAAGATTGCGCCCATCAGAGAGTACGTGACGTCACGTTTGCTGAGTTGTGCAGTATTGCCAACCATTTGCTCTTCGCAATAAATTTAGTGCTTTTTTATACCGAAAATGCGAAAATTTTGAAGTTTCGTGTTTGTTTGTTTGAAAATTTAGGTTTAAAAAAAACTGTATTATTATACAAAAGAAGGTTAAAAAAGGCCACTCTGAGAAGATTTTAGTGCTAATGAAAATTAGTTGGTTTTTATAAAATTTGATATTTTGAAACTGTGAATTTAATTTTTTGCTCCTTCTAAGGTTATGGAAGAATATTAAACGTCCCTCTCTCAACTCTTCTTAAGATTAAAAACTTTATACACATTTTAAAAGGCGTTTAAATTTACTGAATGCGGATTAAAACCATAGAGGTGTAATCGTTTCTTCCGGCGATCAATCCTTAGTGGGACATAGGTCAGCAAGAGGTGTATTCATTATAAAAATAAGCAACAAATTACCAGAAAATACTAAAGAAACCATACTGACATTTTTACAAAAACAGTACCTTATCTAGTTACATAACCTCAAATATAGCAAATAAGTCGTTCCCTTAACAAATCTCGCTTGACAAAAATAACTTATAAATTAAATTGTACATAAGCATAACACATTTATTAAAAAAAAACGCACATTCTAAAGACAATTTGTCACGCATACAAAATTCTTTAAATGATTCAATAAAAATTTGTTATGTTATTTTCTTTGAATGGGAATTTTAGTGCGTTTCTATATCCAAAGGTAGGTAATACTGCAGTAGCGAGAGAGAGATTTGACTGCCGAAAGCAGAAGAACACCAACAACACCTGCAATCGCGGGCAATGCCACCAGATGTTAAAAAAAGTAAAGCTAAATAAAACTAAGTGAATTATTGAACTAATTTAAAAAAAATGTATATTTTACAAAATTATAAACATTACTTTTAATTAGAACAGGCTAGAAAAATTTCACGAATAAAGAACTAAAACTCTCAGACTAAATAACAAAAAAAAAATGCTAAATCAAGTTACGAAAATGGTAATCTGGCCATACTGGAGCTAAAATCACGTAACTCGTTGTCAAATTCGCTGAGAGCAAAGTAACGGGAAATTTGGGCATGAGGGGTGTGTCAGCGAAGTTCGTTCCAAAATTGCTGAATTTTGACCAAAAACAACGTCGCATGAGCATCGCTCAGGAATTGTTGAATGACCTCAACGATGGTCCAGATTTGCTTAAAAAGGTCATAACTGGTGGCAAATCATGAGTATACTCGTATGGTTATGACATCGAATCTAATCGATTCCAATCGTCCCAATGGAAGAGTCTAGGGAGCCAAGACCAAAAAAGCACGCCAAGTTCGATCAAATGTCAAGGCTTTTCTCACTGTTTTCTTCGATTACCAGATTCGATGATCAGATTGGAGGAACTTTTTCCAATAGGGGGTTTTCGACAGATCTAAAACTAAATCCATAGTTTTTTCGCAGTATAAATACAAAAGAAAATACTTTTTTTTCAGTATCCATTGACATTTCATCATGGAAAGACTACGCCTCAAAAACGTTTGACAAATCGTACAATTGTGTTACGTAAATCGACGCTCTGGGAAAAGGATTCATCAGCCCAACTTATGGTGTACATAAACGTCAGCGATGAAGCCCATTTTTGGCTTAAGGGCTACATCAATAAGCAAAATTGCTGCATTTGGGCTGAAGAGCAACCCGACTCCGTTCAAAAACAGCCATAACGGTCATTGAAAACAACCGTTCGGTGCGACCTATGGGCTAAAGAAATCATCGGCCAATATTTCTTCAAAGACGAGGCTTGCGCCAGTGTAACAGTAACTTTTAGATGCCGGAAATTGGAGCCCATGATCTTCACAAAATTTGGTTACAACAAGACGGCGGTACTTGCCATGGGGCCCCTGAAACAATGGATTTACTGCGTAGTCGTTTCGATAAACAGTTTATCTCTCGTCTCGGACCACCAGTGGATTGGCCACCAAGCCTGGTGATATCACACCTTTGGACTTTTATTTGTGGGGGTATGTAAAGTCTAAATGTTTCTGGATACACCAACTTCGATTGAGGCATTGAAAGCCAACATTACTAAAGTTATTCACGAGACACCGACCAAAGTCCTCCCGTGAGTCGCGAGTAATTTAAAAGTCGTGTTTACGAATAGACGAATTGCGGAGCAGTTGCGACCAACATTTGAAAGGGATTATCTTTAAAAAAATAAATGTCATGAATGATTCTACACGAAAATAATAAATATTGCCCAATCAATTTGAATTTTTGTTGTTTTATTTCCATTTAAAATCCGATACTCTAAATGGATCACCTTTACGTATAACCCTCTATTTCTCAAAATTTTATTTTATATGCAAGGTAAAAGTTTTCTAAAATAAAGGCATTTCATCATTATTTTAGCGGCTTTGTTATATTACATATCTTCTTGGTACGTGTGCTCAGCCCCCAGCAAAAAAAAAAAACAAAAAATTAAAAAATAAAATTCTCAATTTCTTCACACCAAAGTACACTACGTAACAATTGACGATCCTCATACTCGTACAAAAATTTCAGTCAATTTAATCCATAACAAAGTTACAAAACAATATCAGAACAGCTAAAATAATAACGGAGATCATTAAAGATCATCGCACGATCTGCTCCCGAACAATTAATGTTTAGTTTTATTTGGGGATGTTTCAATTTGTTGGTGGCATTGCATTTCCCAGTTGTTGACAGTAATCCGCGCCTGTGGCTTTAAAGGACTTTGTCTCGCGTACACAAAAAGGCTCCTACTAATGCTATCACAAGCGAACCCGAGGATCAGAATAAGCGTTGCAATTGTTGCGAATTTTCCACAAGACTGGATTGTGTAAATATTTTTTAGAATCATGTGTGGCTATTGTTGGAATACTCGCACAAACAAAATAGCTGAGATGCGCTGTAATTTCCATTGTTGCACATTTTTTATAGCCTTTTAATTGGTTGTTCATTTTTTGTTGCTTCTGCAGCTGGAGATTTTTGGTTTGTTTTGTAAAGCATTTTATACTTACATACGCACATACTCACATATGAATATGATGGAAAGTGTATGTGTATATTAGCAAGTTGAGTGCTAGCGCGGTTAGGAAAGTTTAACATAGAGAAACCTTCCGTCTCTGGATGTCGTTCCTGCTAGACTGTGGGGAAATTAATGCAGTAGCGGGAGGGGTCAGAATCACTAGATTCATGCATAGGGGTACACCACAGGGTGGTGTCATCTCGGCGCTTCTTTGGCTAGTAGCTATTGACAAAGTTGTAACTCGTTTAAATGGGGGTGGAGTAAGGATAGTAGCATACGCCCACGACGTGGTCCTAATGGTATCGGGACCGTTTCCCTCAATCATGACTGAGATTTTTGAAAGGTCATTGGCTGTATTCAGTTGCTGGTCTATCAGTTGCGGCCTCAGAATCAACTCTAATAAAAGCGAACTGGTACTATTTACCAGAAGATATAAACCTCCGCACTTTAGACTTCCCAAATTAAACCATCACGTTCTTCTGCTTTAATCGGAAGTTAGGTATCTTCGAGTGGAAGCTACACATTGAAAATCGGGTAAAGAAGACCAGCATAGCTTTCTATACCTGCAAATCTATGTTCGCCAAAAAATGGGGACTCAAGCCACAGGTCGTAGTTTGGATGCACAACGAAGTGGTTCTGAAAATTTTAACGTATAGATGCCTGGTTCGATGGGAAGATCTTCGGAAGAGCTATAATATCACTAAACTGGGGAGGATGAAAAATACTGCATGCATTGGCATCACCGGTGCATGTAGAACTTGTCCCGGGCTATCCTTAACGTCGTTTTGCACTTACTTCCCATCGACTATTACGTTATTTCCATCATTGCTCAAAGTGCAATCAGGTTAAAGAAGATTGACCCCTGGTGGCAATCTGCCGAGTCTTTGCGATCCTGCAGGCAAGCAACATGCTAGGGTGCGTGGGAGCGAGGGAGCGAGGGAGATATTAACATTTTTCCGACAGTCAAGCCACAATCAAGACTCTGGCGACGCCATGGTGCTGATCCTACTCTTGCAAGGAGGAGATCAAACCTCTAGGGTGTGCAAGGAACATTTCTCTGATCTGGGTTACAGGACATAGGAACATAGAGGGATATGAAATTGCTGATGAGCTTGCCAAGAACGAAACTGAAGTGGTCTCAGAGACCTCCTACCCAGTTATCGGCTTCCCCCTGACTGTTGTTAAAGGGGAATTGTACAACTTATTTCTCGGGAAAGCGCAGAACAGATGGAGCTCCCTTTTTTCGTGTGCTATTTCTAAACCCCTTTGGAACCAGTACAATAGGCGCAGGACGCAGAAAGTTCAAGGGACTCCACGCCATTCAATTTTCAAACTCGTAGCTGTGTTGACAATTGGCATATGAACCGGAGAAGCTAGGCTTACCATTTAACCCTATTGCAGAAGCTGTGGAGACCTTTCAGAGAAGGAGACTGTTGAGCGCTTTCTATCTAAATTACCAGATTTGGCAGCTAGATGATTGCGGTCACTGAGGGCTCCTTTCTTCGACAGCCTGGAGCAGTGAACAAACCTAAGTTCCACCAATATTCTCCATTTGGCCAAGAGTTCTCACAGAAAAATATTCTATAGAATTTACGCATTCCAGGATTCGAAATTGATCGTTTCTACATTGTTGTTTTAACTTTATAAAACATTCGCGATACAATTTTTTTGGAAAGACGGGGCAAGTAAAAGTCATTGAGCGGATACAAATCTGTAAAATTCTCATATCTTAGACCCTACCATTACAACAACGATCGTTCCACCATATTAACCACAAATGGTTGGTGCACATACATATAGTCAAAAAAATCGCCCATTGCTCTGTGAAAATCATATTCTAGGGATCAAAATAAGAAACTTTGCCGAAGGAACCATACCTCTAAAACGAATTCTGATGTCCCCCAATTTGGGTCGAACTTCTATACACATCTTTATGTGTAATGAACTTAAAGAGTTCATGTTTTTTACAATCATTCATTGTGGATTATCAGGAGGAGAAATATTCACCTGATCGGATAGCCAAACAGCTTTCAAGGTCTGTTTTAATGAATGTTTAAACTCGAGCATTGTGAGCGACGCCATAAATAGACTGAGGTAGTCTGGCAGGTAAAATTTACATAGTTGCACTTATGTGGTTGCCAAGGCAACCAAATGTGAATTGCAACGGAAAAGCTGCTAAAACTTACTAGAGCAGATTTGCCGGAGAAATTGCTTGAGTGGTTATCGGTTAATGGAATGCAGCTCAGACACATGGCTGTAATCATCCGACTTTTGTCACTAAATTGCTGTAACTATTTTCCAGTCTCAGCTTTATGTGAAATGTGCTTAAAAGATTTCGAGACTACGGTTCCTTTGGTTTGACCATTTTGCTTAAGCTAGGCCTTTTTTACTGATGCCGATTTCATGGAGCTCAACCTAACGGACGTTCTCCGTTTAACAAAAGCGACCTGGCTTGAGCTTCAGAGATCAAGGGAACTTTAGGAGGACTTAAGACTCAGTTAGTGTAGACTTAATTTACGTAACTTAATTTAATTTAATACTTTGTCCTACGTGTTTTAATGTCAGAAGTTTTAATGGTTATTTATATGTAGCTTGTCTTAACTTAAGAATCTGAAGTTTTTAGATTCTTACGTTTCGATTTTACGTAAATTGAGAGGAGTGCTTGCCATATCATCAATTTTATGATTTTTAAAAAATAAATGTGTTTAGAAACTATTTTTAAAAATAATTAATTTGTTGTGGCATTATAGTGGGTGACCTTTTGAACGTATGTATGGAAGATACAAAAACAAAACATTGGCGTGTGGAGTAATTGTTGTCAAATTCTTAAGTTAAGTCTGCACTAACTGAATTTTTTCTACATACATATCTACATGTGCATGCACACATATCTACATATAAACGCGCCAACGGATTCTCCTCATAAATGCCAAGTATGAAATCCATATCTCAATCATGACCGTTGATGTCGTTACAAAGTGCCGACATTAAAGATCTTCCTTATCTTCTTCTTTTGAATTTTCACACTTTTCATAAATATTTGCAAAAAAACAAGTAAGGAAGGCTAAATTCGTTCCGGATCGAACTTTTATACCCGCGCACATTTTAGTAAAATTTAATTTGGGCTGACTGCCCATTTTTCAATCAAACAAATTCATAGATAATGGGAGTTGTAGCTCATAATACGAGTAAAGGGTGGTTAAGTTTTAAGGGCCGGTGTTGATTTTGAATAAAATACAATTTTTTTAAGAAATTATTATCATTTCTCTTTGTTATGATAATATTGGTATAGCTCAATTACGTATGTATAGAACAAAATATTGGGCTAAATAGGCGCCGCGGCATCGGGCAGCACACCTCCATCCGATGGTCCAAATTTTCGATGACGCTGAGGCATAATTGAGGTTCTATGCCGTTAATTCGCCGAATGATCTCATCCTTTAGCTCTTGAATTGTTGCTGGCTTATCGACGTACACCTTTTCTTTCAAATAACCCCAAAAGAAAGAAGTAAAACGGTGTCGTTGACGTTTAACTGTGGTTCACATTCAACATCAGCCATTGAAATTCAACCACCCTTTATTAGACACAAGGGCGGAAACTTAGTCCCAACATATAATAAGTGCGCATAGTTTTTGTCCAATCTCAATAGTAAAGGGTCTTTCAGAAATTATGCCTATTTGACAGTAGTGAATAATTTCTAGACGGCACCTGTTTTTATGTCATCTTTGACATTTGTCAGAGATAGATAAACCATTTTACACGATCGAACAACGCGTTAAAATTATTGAAAATTATTATGAAAATAGATGATCTTTAACTCTTTCCGGGGCGCTGGTATGAAATTTATACCACTTATTTAAATGTTTTTCCTGCATTTTATGCGCATTGGTATAATTCATTTACCACTTATACAAGCAAATTTAAGCTTATATTTTCTAAAAAAAATATAACAAGTGTTTGAAAGAGATAAATATATATGTTTTTTACGCGCAAAATGAGTAGAATATTGAAGCATTAAAGTGTTTCTCAAAATTTATCATATTTTGTAAATAAAAGCACGTTCAGCATCGGTTTCCTACAATTTCAATAAAATAAAGTGTTTATGAATTAATTACTCAGCCAATGGAATAAAAATAATCAAAAGACTTAGTGTGGAAAGTGTTTAAAGTTCCTGGTACAACAAGTATACCACCGCGCGGTATATACGTATGTAAATGGCAATGGCTAAAAAACTTAAGCAGGGTTATATATGCCAAATATTGGAAGCTTTCGATGATGAAATTGACTTAGCACAGATTCCTTCGGATACCGATTCAATTGTTGATGGAGTTGAAGTATTCGATGAAGAAAACTTGCAGGAACTCTTTGATGCCATCGTTGAAGATGACAATGAGGATGTGGAATTGTTGTTTTCACTTCAATTGTAACTCCAGCTATGGTTGAGCATATAGTATTCCATTTTTTCAATTTCTTGATATTGCAGTCGCGAATTCTTTTATTATTTCTAAAAGTATAGGGTACCACTTGCCCCTTAAGGACTTCAAACTTGATTTGATTTCAATACTATGCAGTTCAGCCTCACCACCTACTCTTGGAACCAAAAATAAAAAGCAAGCTAGAGTCCGCATAAAGAAAAACAAACCGTATGTAGATCCAAGCCTACGATCCTCGTCATCTCACCAACCAGTTAGAACAACCTTACGTAGATGTGCGTACTGCAGCACGACAAGCCACCAAAGAAGGACTCAGTGGATGTGCTCAAGTTGTAATGTGCTACTTTGCCTCAGCAAAACAAAAACTTGTTTCAATGAGTTTCATAAATAATCCTCGCACTCTATGCGCGATGGTATAAAAATCGTACCACATCCTTGAACAAAATCCTGCAAGGATAAACATTTTTTTTTTACATTTTCTTCATTAAATGTCTCGAATAAATGAAATAAAAAAATCTCTGTGTTAAATTTTTAGCGATTTCATTCAGTGCGCCGGAAAGAGTT
>JAYXIM010047643.1:0-14920 GCA_037575425.1 Anastrepha fraterculus
AATACCAAAGAGAAATAAAACTCTTGCTCAAGTCTTAGAGCCATCATATTTTGAAAGAATTTTAAATTAGTCAATGGCGAAGAAAAAAATGTTGAAGTTTCCGAACGTTTGAGTTTTCGTGTGTTTGAGTTTTCGCGAGTGCACCATTTTTCAAAATTTCATTTACGTTTACCAAATGTGGGCAATTTTTCTTCATTTCCAACATAAAGGGTGTTTTTTTTAGAGGTTAGGTTTTCAAGATGAAATAAAACGTATATAATTTAATGTTATGGCCAAGAATTTAGCTTTATTATAAAGATAAGGGTTTGCCATTATGTTTCAAAAATGATTTCGGGTAAGTGGCAGCCGCGGCTGGCTCGAATAAATTCCAGCCGAGAGGCCCAACTTTCGACCACTTTTCTCAGCAATTGGGGCCGTATGTCAGCAATAACGCGCCGAATATTCTCTTCCAAGACGTCAATCGTCTCGGGCTTATCTGCGTAGACAAGCGACTTCACATAGCCCCACAAGAAATAGTCCAGCGGTGTTATATCGCACGATCTTGGAGGCCACGCCACAGGTCCACGGCGCGAGATAATGCGCTCACAAAAAGTTTCCTTCAATAAATCGATTGTTGCGTTGGCTGTATGGCATGTAGCGCCGTCTTGTTGGAACCAAAGGTCGTCCACATCAACATCGTCCAATTCAGGCACGAAAAAGTCATTAATCATGGCTCTATAGCGCTCTCCATTGACTGTAAAATTATGGCCGGCTTCATTTTTAAAGAAATATGGACCAATGATTCCCTCTGCCCATAGAGCACACCAAACAGTGACTTTTTGAGGATGTAACGGCGTCTCAGCAATGGCTTGTGGATTATGTTCACTCCAAATGCGACAATTTTGCTTATTGACATACCCATTCAACCAAAAGTGAGCTTCATCGCTGAACAAAATTTTCTTTTGAAAATCGGGATCGGTGGCCATCTCGTTTTGGGCGCATTCACCGAACGTGCGACGCGCTTGTTCAGGTGTAAGTCTATTCATTATGAAATGGCAAACCAAAAATCTATCCATCTACGAAAAAAGTAGTGCCAACTTGAAAACCTAACCTCTAAAAAACACCCTTTAGGTATGACGTTTTTTTTTTCTTTATTGAAAATTACCGTTATGTGATAGGTGGGCATGATCGTTGATCGTTTTCATCCCTTTTCAAGACCAACCTACTTTGGGCAAGAGTAATCTGCGTAACCGATTTCATTGAAATATAAAAGTTTTGGCTTGAGCTATCGCGCACACCGACGCCTGGCCGGGCATGGCTAAATCGGCTACTCTCTTCATTCCATGTATTTTGGTCTATATAACATTTATGTGGATATACATCGCGTTATGCCTACATCAGCGTTTTGCCAACAAAGTTATATTATACTTCAAATGCGCGAGTACTCGTATGAAAAAAAATTAAAGAAAAGTTCGATGAAATTACGAAATTCATACAAATTGCATTTACATATATCATGCATATATACATATATTTAATTAACGACACAACACAAATGCATTAGAGCTCAATTTGTAATAGTCATAAGCATAGCTTTTGCCTAGTTTTAAGGTCTTCGCTTTTGATTAAAATGTAAATTAAATAGCACCATCCGGCAGCTAGTCATGACCGATAAGCGATTTATCATTTGTATTTTCCAGCAACTGGCAAACTAACTATTGCCGCATTAATTTTATTGTAATGGGCAAAATACTTTTTCACAGATTTTAGATTTCACTAATTCGCCCCGTAGGTATTTAAATTGCTGCGTAATAGGCTTAATTAATTGGCGTTTGGTTCACTAGCTGCGCACCATCCACTCGTTTGTTGTTTGTTTCTGGCAAGCAATACCAGCCACGCCAATTTTGTGCCGCACAATACTCATACGCCACGTACGACTGGACATAAATATGTAGTCTGTGTGTAGGAAGTTTGTGTATGCGAACAGTTTGGCCGGGAAGTCTATTTGGCAAGCAACATCGTGCATAACTAACGGCCACAATGTGATTTGCAATTCACTTTACTTTTTTTGGGAGGTTTTTTTTTTGCACAATTTTTTTGTTTATTGTTTTTATAGTCTATTGGTCTATTTTCAATTTCTGCGGCCGACAAATCATTAATTTTTGTTTTATCACTAAACTAATTGAATGCGAAAAAAACCGGATAATTTTAAATCAATTGATCAATTTATTCTAAAATTCAGTTAAAGTATTAGCAAAGGCTTTTATTTATATAATTAAGTTGTGGCATATCCAAATTAAACTATCCTTGTGGCGAGAAAACACGATACATTCATTATTTACTTCCACTGGTATTTAGTGTGACTGGTAGTTTGCTCAGTGTGTTTGTGCGTGAGGTGCAGGTAGTAGGTTCGGTGGAATCCAAATGGCATCCATTGTGTTAGTGGGGTCTGGGAAGTGTGTCACTTAGACAACACCTCCACCACCAGGTTCTGTGGTTGATCCCCACAAAAGGCTTACAAATTTGTCAATGACGAAACTTCGAGTGTAGATCTGTTAAAATTTTGTTATAAAAATCATCAGATATGCGTTGGTGGCATGGAACTGTAGTAAGTTCTTACTTTAAATGTTGAAGAAAGAGCTTGGCCTATATAGCTTTCAAGAACGCATGTGCTTGCTTATATTTAACCAGAAGCGTTGCCGCTTCCGCGAATCTCATACAATTGCTGTTGTCAGTGCAGAATTAAGTTTCGTTTCACTACCGAGGTAGTTTATTAATCGATGGCTACAGTCAATTATTAATATGTGCGTCAATATCTTTATATGTATGCAGAGTCGAGAAGCGCAAAGACGCTAAATTTAGCGAAGTACTCAACCATCTGTACTGTCCTTCTGCAGAAAAATATGAAACACAGATGGCGCTCTATGCAGTAAAAAGGCGTGGTACCTAAGTAACGACAGGTGGACATTCCCACTACTTAGGACTGCTAGCGGCAGGCTATTCCCCTACTCTGCCAAAAACAAATAGATTAACGAAACCAAGGCAAGACTGAGTCTTGTCGAGGCCTCTGCGCCCGAGAGGAGTGAACAAGGAAAAAAAAAACAAATAGTCGAGGAGCAATAAGCAAAAAAGATAAACTATACTTGTTTTCAATCTTTACTTTAAATATCAATTGTTAATGGGAAGTTCAGAATAATTTTTGGAACTAACGGTTTTTATTAATACTTTCATTAATGTTTTACATAACAATAGTTCTCATAGTGACTATTGACAATTCTCTGCTTAACCTGTGAGAATTAATGTAATACTGAAATTATTATTCCATAATTTAGAAGCAGAAGTATTTTTGGGAAAAAAATTATAAATTTAGACTTAGGCGAAAATAAATGAGAAGCTAAATACTTAGATGGATTGGCCACATCATAAGAATGCCCAACGAAAGAATCTAGAAAAGGGTGTTTACTTTGCGTCCAATTGGCGGAAGAAAGAGAGGCCGACGAAGAAAGAGATGGCTTGATGGCAGACTTTAAAGCGATGAAAAAAAATGCCTGAAAACATCCTAAATTGTCGAGCTCTAGCCTGGTACCTTAATGTATCATAATCTGTTACATAAAATAGTAACTCGGCAAAGCATGCTCCTATTTCAATCCGCATACGCTTCTGTGACTATTAGTGCTGGGCAAGTAGTGAAAAAGAGACCGAAAATTTTGCAAAGAAACATTTTACAAGTAATTCCAAGTGGTTGCCATCTAACTTACTAATACTTAATTTTAGTGTTCTTCAAACATAGTTTCTTGTTAAACTTTCTTTTACTAAGAAATTTATTTTATTACTAAAATTAAAAAAAAAAAAAAATATTAACAAATCTCATTTTATTTAAAAAATTAAATGAACTAAACGGGTAAAGTTGATCCTTTAATTCGTCCCTTTTTGGAAATTACGAAATTTTGAGAACTATGAGAAGCTGAAAAGCTCAAAACTATATTTATATTTCTTCACAATATTTCATACCATCCCCAAATTGAGGCAAGAGTAAGTAAATACCCTGCCGGAAAATGCACTGCTGTCAAACCAGGAATTTTTTAGTGAATTTCAATCCATACCTTTTATGCGTTTCTTTAATTTTCAGTGCAAATGAATTACAGATTTTTTCACATTTTTATATATTTAGTAAATCTATAAATACAAGATTTCTATGGCCCCACTAATGCCGTGTTGCCCATAAGGTTGGCTGGAACAGCTGATTTACATGTTTATGGTTATGGCACCTTTGATTTTACCTTTAGAAGCCATCTAATTTGAAAGATAGACAAAAATGACACTCACATCCAGAATTTCATACATGATGGTGAAACGCGAGTCCTCAATTAAGCATGAGGGAGCAAATAACCGCCTAGACTTAGAAAACGATACATGAATATATTTCCTAACATTAAGGTGAAGGTGAGCTTCATCGCACCATGCCGCGACATTATTAAGATCCGACTGGCACTTACAGAAGCCAGAAAGACTTGAAACTGATTTATTTATTTTCTATAAACAGTTTGTATAATAAACAAATCAGTTATATCTACATAAGTGATATGTTGGGAAGTGTCAGCTTTGCCTCATTGAATTTTTTTTCCGATATTTTGGAACTATATACAAGTAGCACAAAATTCGATAGACCAAATCTAGTAGACGGAATTTGATATACGAAATCTGTATATTAAACATAGTAGCCAGATGTCTCTGCTCTCCACACACGCACTAGAATATTTCGCAAAGCGTCTTATCTTCTGTACGATACTGTATTGAGTGTTTCACTCAAACGTCTGCGCTGGTTGACGGTTGCTGCTGAAATGCTTTGCGTTCCCAATCAATATGGCGAAGTCGCGTCATGATCTTACTTGCGAACGTTTTCGCTGCCTTCCACTTACCGCTGGTTGCGCACCTATCTCACATGAGGGTGCTGGGAGATGGTTGATGATCCAGGGCTTGCTCCAGGATAGCTCGCTCCTCTTTGAAGCGGTCGCAATAAAACATGACGTGCTCTACGTTTCCGTCAGTATTCGGGAAGTTTGGATAGAAAGGGCTGTCTGCAAGCTTAAAACGGCAGGTATTCACCTTCAGAACTGCTTCATACATACAAAGTTGGTCCCAGCACTGATTCTTCTGTTACACCACCGGAGACCTTGTACGTTTTTAGGCCATTTTCAGTTTCATAACGCAGCTTGCGGTCTCTCAGATAACTGCTGATAATGGCCCTTTGAGGGCCATGTAGACTCAGTAGCTTAGCTTGTTTTCCCTGCTGGGTATGTCTACATTTTATTTATGTTGTTCCGGGTTGCTTTAAGCAAGTGTGTGTGTTCTTCACATATTTGTGCATCCTTTATTATTTTGGCTTCGTAACGTACATATGTAAGTGCAGTAGGTAATTTATGGCACTCGAAAGCGTAAAGTTCAAATTAAATTATAATTCAAGACACGCATTAAATGCAATGGAACGTAACCCACCGTATACTTACTTCCCTCCGCCTTGAATTTTTTGTGTAGCTTATTTTTGGTATGCTGAAATGAAGGAATATGGCTGTGAAACGTGCTCCTTCTTCCGATCATGTGCAGAGTAATGTGAAAAGGCAAAAGTGCTAAATCAGAGCTGCTACAAATCATTTTCTTTAATTTAAAACAAGCGATTTAACGAAGGAAAGCGGTGTGAGTATGGCAGGTTCGTACGTGGCAAGTTTTCTCAGTAGCCATGGGAGTACTTTGCTTCTTAATATGAACTCTGAAGTCAGATTATCAAATGCTAAGGCAAATTTGGTTTCTTATCTGACATCTGGTGACCGCTGAGGCTAAAGTAATACAAACAGGTGACACTTCTAAAGCCCAAGAGATCACTATAAGCGTGGAATGCTACCTTTGGTCATCTTCATGCAATAGTTGTTCATTTGTGGTTCAGTTTGTTAGTAACAGAAGTTTTTCAATGAGAGGCGTGTGGCAACTTCAGCACAATATTTGTAAAATTCAGAAATTCTTGCAGCTTTTCCAGACTTCTCGGCTTGTAGGTATTTCATTTAGATATATATTCATCTGATCGGTTTGTGTGCTTCACGTTAACCTTGTAAGCTCATCTCCTGGTAAAACTCAGCTCCTACTTTTATAAATAGTTAAACTACTAACACTTGCACCTTCCGAAGTTTACGGTCATGTCCTGAAATTTTTCAATATAAATGTTATGGAATAATTCTTGACAGGAGTTAAACGCGGATGTCGGTACTGCGGAGCGTATTAAGGAAACCACGACGTCGCCATTTGCTCGTGATCTGTATGTCGCTTACTTAGTATATATGGTAGTTAATAGAAACTCCAAAGCAAACGTGAATTCGTAGTCTCATTCAGGATGTCATACGTGCTGAAGAAATGCCTGTGAGTGAAAGGAAGTAGATACAACGTTAGGCCGCTTCAATGCGCTCTTACATCACCTTGGTCCTACACCCTTTTTGGCTGTTTGGCAGAACTCCTCCTCCACAAAATAGAGGGAACTACAATTTCAAGCCGACTCCGAACGGCAGATATTTTTTATTAGGAGCTTTTTCATAGCAGAAATACACTCGAAGGTTTGTCATTGCTTGCCAAGGGGCGACCGCTATTAGAAAAAACTTTTTCTTCATTTTGGTGTTTCAGCGATATTTAAACCTTCGTTCTCTCAGAATTCCGAATGGTTGTCACACACCAAATCATTTGGCTATGGCGGCCGCTACTACTACTTCTACTTTACATTATTAAGCGATTATACTGCGCTACAAAAACGAACTTTTTTTCTGTCCTATGAACCAAATATTCTTTTTCGGAAAGGGGAGAAAAAATAAAAAATAAACGTGTATCGGTGATTTTCATGTACACGCCAGAATTTTTTTTTATGTAAAAATATAGAGCTCGTACTCCGCCTGTGTGAAAAACTTTGGTTCAATTTTTAACCCTTTTTCCGTGAACCAATAGCGCTGCATTTCTGCAGGCAGACTCGTGGAAATGTTTTTATTATGTAAAACTAAAAAAAAAAATTTTATCAATTCTCAGATTTTCTTGAATTTTTTTTTCTAAAAAAAAATTTTTTTTCTAAACTTTCGGCATAACTTGAAGGGACTCCAAATTTTTAAACAACTTATTAACCTTAAATTTATTGTTTCATACAACACACTCTGTGCCGTTTGTGTGTTTGTTACAGTTCCGGAAGTTCCGATCATCTGACAGTTGCGCTACTAGGAGACGTATACTTTGACAATTTTTTTAAGTTCTGTTGCGCGAAAACGTCTTTCTGTATATTTCATCTTACGAAAAATGCAGTGCCCGACTCGAAATAGCTCTTGTTACGTTTGTTGGCTTATTCGCACCAAGTAAAAATTTTGAAAATATTACGAAAACAGTGGTTAATTCGTTTCAGAAAATATTCAAGACTGCTTATGTTCCTTACTTGTGGTATACTCCGGAAGTCGTGTGCGACTATTGCTATAGAAATTTATGCAAGTTTATTGATGGAAGGTCAACAATAAAGTACTCTGTACCAACAATTTGGCTACCACGTGAGATCAATATGTTCATTAGTATACTTTACAATACGATTTATAACAACTTCTGTAAAAAATAATCTCCAAACCTCGCCTATTTCCTTCAAGTTTTTTGCTGCTTTTCTAGGCCCTGGCAGTTGAGTGACTATATTTCTAGCGAGACATCTTACACGATATGACGGAGCATCATTATTCCACCTAGTGTGGCCATCTTTACCAAGATTACCAAGATAAAATTCTCTATCATCTATCTCATTCAACTCCTTGTCGATTTCTTCATCATCTGCTTGCTCGGTATCATAACTTTCTACATCTCCTGCAACAAAGTCTTCAACGTCGCTGTCATTTTCATCCTCATAATCAGAAGTCGAACTCCTCCAAAAGTAGTCTGATTTGCTCTTCATTCATTATAATATTAAAAACTAACGGCAAAATAGTAACACGTAAAAAAATAAGAAAGAAACAAAAAACAAAATAACTGCTTTAACTTCACAAAAAATTACACATATACCCGCATCGGTCTCACAGACCAATTTTTATAAAAATTACCAACACGCCTGTCTAGTGCAAACGCCAAATCAACACTAATATAGAGCTTGCAAGAAACCCGGAAGCTAGCAGTAAATTCAACTTTGTAGAGTTTCTGGAAAAACAAAAATTTACGTAAAATCATTTTCTCGGTCTCACAGACCAACGCGCGGGTATAGGAAGGTTAACATAATTATAACACGGGGCACATTTGACATTCGTCAAAAGTACCACACACCCAAAAGGCAAATGTACCCCAAATGACTTTATCCACATTCATTGTTTTGATTATTTTATTCTTAAAAACTTATTGTTTCTTACCAATTTTTTCTCAAAATTGAAATTTCGAAGCACCATTTATTAATTGTAGCCTTTAGAAAACAATTGCTTTTACTTCAAAAAATGCTTACGTAGCGCTACATAAAAATTACACCACCCAATTGAAAATTACTCAAGCACGTGTTGCTCCGCTAAGCATTTAAGGAGAACTGCCAAACTACATATAAGCACGTGTTATTATATTAGGCTGCGTACAGTTCCTTATTTGCGAAGTTTTTGAATCATTTTGACACCAAAAATGTTAAAGTCAATGCTGCCCCATAGTCACAGGTACCCCACTTTACCCTACACTAAATTTGAAAAGGAAAACAATTGGGGCTTACCAAAGAAATAAAGAAGCTCATCACAAACAAAAGAAAATGGCCACAAGCTCGTTTCTCCAATGACAAAACCAAACTAAACAAACCATCACAAGAATTGAATTGTGAAATAAATTTTATTAAAAATTAATGAATAAATAAGTACAATTCAAGCTTAAGACATGATAAAAGAAGTAACTATGTACTCACTTTGGAAATGTGCTAAATATTTGGAAATAACAAACTATCAATTTCCTCCAATCAAAAAAGATAATAAATACATGGCCAAAAAGTGACAAAGAGAAGACAATAGTCTTTTGCAAAACACTTAACAAAAACCTTCGAACCCAACGAAAATCAATGTGACAATTTGTATACTCTTACTGTGAACGAAAACATCCCTATCTCATTCATTACCATGAAAGAACTCAAAAGAGAAATAAAACAACTAAAAGATAAAGAAGCGCGCGGATTCGATTTAATTACATACATCTGAGGTGTTACCCTAAATTTGTTAAATTAGTAAAGTTATTTAATCACTCAATTCATCTACACTATGTTCCAACCCAACACCGGAAAAATATTTACATCTTCATACCGACCAATTATCGACTCTAAAAACTTGTTACCTTCGCATCAATTTGGCTTTCGCAGTGAGCACTCAACCATCGATCAGGTGCACAGAAACACAGTTGAAATCGCAAATTCTCTTGAACAGAATAATGCCATCGAATCTCGACATTGTAGCTATTGTTAGGCCAAGTAATGCTGTAGCAAGGGTATAAACCTTCTTCTGAGATAACACGCCAAAAGGCACACACGCTTTCGCGGTAATCGTTGTTACAGATTAATATATTTATGTATCAGGTCAGTCCAAAAGTTCGTGCGTTTTTTAAAGACTGTCTGCTGAAGGTTGGTGACGGAAAGTCTATACAGAACCCATTTTCCCAGCTTTGAAACTTTTCCTCACTGAACCAGATGCCTGTGAACTGTTCCATGCGATGAATTTAACCTCTGAGCTATCATATCGGCTGTGAAATTTGGCTCAGCTTCCACGGGTTCGAGCAAGGCGTCGGAATTAAAGACTTCAGGACGATCAGCGCGCAGGGCATTCGCCACGTCGCAGTTACCACTTCGGAATTTTGAAAACCACTTTTGCGCAGTCTTTACACTCACGGTATCCTCTACGTGAACAGTGTTTAATTCTGCAGCAGCAGTTGTTGCATTTTTACCACTTTTATAAAAAAAATAAAAAATACAAAATATGCCTCTTACACGCGTTCGAAGATTCCATTTTACTTTTTAACAACACGTGCTTCTATTCGCGATTAAAATCACTTGTTGAATGCACAATGTATCAGAGAAAATATAAATGGTTCCGTTATATTCCGCGAATAATTTTTTGTATGCAAAAATCGTACAAAAGTGAAATTATGGTTAAAATACGCACGAACTCATGGACTGACCTAATATTATAGCATTTGAATAAACACAATTTTTTTTAACGTGAGCGGTTAATACTTTATAATTAGCATCGCTAAATATTTAACTCTTACGGTCTTGATGATTTTAACAGAGATTCTGTTATGTCAGCCCTTTTTTCCTTCCTTAAGTTATGCAAATGGTAATAGTGTCCATTCAGCTCATCCAGAATGAACTTCTTTTCGTTACTAAGTATTAGTTTTTTTCCATTCACAGGGGTCGTTATTTGTAACACAACTCCAAGTCATGTGGTCTCTTGCAAAATTGAGTCGGCGTTCTTTGCCTAAAATTTATTTGTCAAGGCTTGCAAAGTTCTGCCTTTGTACTTCTTACCATACGAGGCATCTTGGCATCACATAACGATCCACAAAATTTGGACTTCGACCATTCTTTTTGGCAACTTGGCGATTTGAAAGTCCCTCTGAGAACAAAATTTCGATTTTCCCTTTTTGCGTTCTGTTAAACCTTTCTGCTTTCCGTTTCTATTAGAATTATATTAGAATTAAGAAGCCTTCGATCAAGCACAATGAGAGCTTGAAAAAAAAAACCTTTTCACAGCTTTACTGTGCAAGTAATGCAGGCAAACTGAGTGCCCGTACTCAGGTAATCCAATAAATAAAACACAATATTACAACTGCTAAAGTTTTACTGCTGAGAAATATCGTTAGATGGCATAATATTTTGATGCGCTTTTATTTCCGAGAAAAGTACAGTCTTGACTTTAATTATCAGAAATCCTTATGTTACTAGTTCAAATGCGATTGCTTTAATAACCATTTGCTTCCATAAAAGTTATTACCTCTAATCTAAATACATATTTGAAATTTTATTGCAGCTCTTTGGCTGAATGAGTGTCACAACTTAACAATTTATTAGACTTCCAAAAGGAATATTCGTTGAAAATTCTACCCTCCTACCAACAATAAAACATAATTAAATTAATCGTTAGACTCATTTAGCTCTGCGAGAGTATTAATTTAATGTCGCTTTCACTTCATAACTGGTTTATTATTTTGACAATAGTTTTGCATTCCAAAAAATCGCCTGTCAACTTTATGGGTCTGCTGACTGAACTGACTGTGCCAAACTCTGTGGGTGTAGGCGTCACATATATGGGTGCGCGTGCCAGCCATGTATTACTGAGCAGGCCAAATAAGTAAGCGGGTCATGTGAAATTGAATTCGCTGAACTCATATACATACATACTTACGTACTTATAAACCGAACGGGTTAATGCTTTGCGGGGTCATTAAAAGTTTTCATTACTGCAATAAATTGAATTTTATTAGACAACATAAAAAGTCGAGAGAAATCTCTCAAGACAGGCGGTTGGTCGGCTTGCTTCATGGCGCTATCCTTTTTGGCTAAGTAAGGATATTTTGTTTTTCGCTTGCCGAACTTAATGTTTCGCTGATATTCGATATATGAATGCATGGTTTTGCTGTTTGTACAAGATGCTGTTGAGGGGTTAAAATTTCTTTGAACATACAGGAACTTATAGCGGGGGATTTCATTAAATTAAAAAAACTAAAAAAAAAAACTATGCTCATAAATTTTTATTTTCGATCTTAATTCGGCGCTTAGCAGCCTTTGAAGTATGCATTAATTCAAAAATATAAAATAAATAAGTAAATAAGGGTATAAATTCGAGTTCAAAGCAGGAGATGTTATCTTCTTAAATGGTGCTTTAAGCGCCTATGCGATTTGGGATTAGTTTTAAAATGTGCGCTAGCGTTTTTTTCCTTGGCGGGTAAATTTATGCCAACATTTAAAATCCATCAAGAAAATTGTTAGGAAGTGCCAATCGAGTCGGCATCACAATGCAGAGAATAATGAAGGCGCGCCTATGATGGTAGCGTTACTTTGCTCTCAGCGTATTCGCCAACATCAGCTGATCTTCGTGACGTCGCATTGGCGCAGTTGGTGAGAAGTGTGACCAGATTTACATTTTCGTAACTTGATTGAGCTTTATAGCTTGATTTTGTTCTCTAGCGCCGGAGTTTTAGTTATTTCTTCCTGAAATTTTTTAATCTCTTTTTATTAAAATGTGATGTTTGTAATTATGTTAAATACGTAATACTTTTTTTTTAATTAATTCAATAATTCACTCAGTTTTATTTAGCTTTACATTTTTTTATTAACTGGTCACTTTGCAGATGATTACGATTATTGTTGGTGTTGACGATTATCTCATTCCTTTCATTCATTTCTTCGCTTTATTTACACTTTTTTCCAAGTCTGTTCTTCTTCTTCTCCTTCGAGTAGTCAAATCTCTCTCTTGCAACTGCAACATTGCCTAGTTTTGAATATAAAAAAGCACTAAAATTCCCATTTAAAGAAAATAAAGCCAAGTCAATTTTATCGATTTTCTTCAAGAACTTTGTATGAATGACAATTTGTCTTTACTGTGTGCGTTTTTTGAAGTGAAACTTCTTAGGCGTTGATGGATGAGAGAGAATGGAGAGTAAAATTTCAAGACCACGCAACGTTTTGGGCATTTTCGTTCCGCGAGAGAGAAAAAAGACATAAGGTAGAGGAAAAGGAGAGAGAGAGCTATACCTTATATATATCTTAGACACACTTTAGGCTGGTTTTCCTGAGTTTTTCCTTGTGGTTGCTAATTTCTAGAAATAACACTGCTTACTTTTTGGCGCTTGTTTGTTGGTGCAAACTTGTAGAAAATATATTTTTGGTGCCTACTGTTTGGGACGTTTTTTGGTCACAATTTTTTTGGCGTTTTTTTGGTGTCTACTTTTTAGTGCTTGCTTCCGTTTCCTGTCTAGTGCCTGTGCGTACTATAAAGTGCTATCTATTCCGGCGTCGGATTTATTGGTATTGCCTTGCGGTAATTTGTGCCGTTGCTGCGGTCCTGGAATCGCTGCGTTTGTGCGGGTGATAAGCGCTCGGAGTAGTGCGCGTTGTTGCCACGGTTTATGGCCGGCGTTTACCTACACCGCTCGACCCTTCTCCGTTCTTTGTAAATTTTATCTATTTGTATTCTCTGAAAATGTTGTGAAATTATTTAGATCTCTTTCTTTGTCTGCCTGGAAAGTTTCCCTTCTGTTATGTGTAATACGCTTCACGCACATTTTTTAAATATGATAAATGTGCTATGGTTATTGTATGTAGTCTACATTGAAAAAAAAAAAACAGAGTTTTAAAAATCCATATTTGTATTTAGAACTAAGGTTAATAAAATTTGTTTAAAAAAGCTCGTACAACATTTTTTGGCTATATTTGAGGTTATGTAAAAAGATAAGTTAATCACGAGCATTGTCAAAAAAGTCGTTATGGTTTCTTCAGTATTATCTGGCATGTTTTTTTTTTCTTTGATTACTCCTCTATGGCTATAATTCGTATTCAGTAAATTGAAAGGCGTTTGAAAAATTATAAAAAGGTTTTAAATCATGAGAAGAGTTGAGAGAAGAAGATTCAATATTTTTGCATAACCTCAAAACGAGCAAAAAATTAGATTTGCACTTTCGAAGCATCAAATTTTATAAGAATCAATAAATTTTTGAATAGCACTGAAATGTTCCCAGCTCTAATTGAACGAATGGCTCTTTTTAGCTTTTTCTTATTATAAAATTTTTACTTAAGTTTTGGTAGCTTTAAATTAAAAAAAGAAACAAACACCAAACTCGAAAATGTTCGCATTTTGAGTATAAGGAAGCACCAAATTTATTCCGAGGAGCAAAGGGTTTTCAACATTACACATCCACACTAATGTGACGTTTCTCTGGTGGGCGCAATATTGTTTCTATTATTCTTGCATCTGGTCGGGATTTTATATGCACGCGCACCGTTTAGTATTGTACAATTAAATTGGGTTGGCTGTTAATTTTTGGAATCGAAAAAACTCGAAGGTAAAACTGTGCTACAATTTGAGGGTCATTGTCTGGGTGCGGAAAAATCCCGACTCTGGATGAAAGACCCATAAAGTAAAACCTGAAAATCGTTTCGCATTCTTTGGTGAGGCAGGCTACGCCAAACCTCCGAGTGAATTTTGCCATGAAAAACTTCTTCATTAAAAACCATTTGCCGTTCGGAGGCGGCTTAAAACGGTAAGTCCCTCCATTTTTCCATTCGTGGAACAACATCAAGACGCACACCAAAAATGGGAAGAGGAGCTCGGCCAAACACCTAATAGAAGTGTATAGTACGTGCCAATTTTTTTTCTTTTTATTTCCTTATGCTGGCTAGAGCTCAGAACAAATAAAAAAGAGATAGTTAAGTACAAAAAGGATCTTCCGCCGAACCCTCTTGGAAAAAAATTAAGACGAGATATAAAGAAAGCGTCCTCGGTAGTCTAGCGTAAGTGCACTAGCCTCCCATCCCAGAGGTTGTGGATTCGAATACCACGTAAAGAACGGTCCTCGCACTTTTCCAAATTTACCAACTTTTCCTGTTTCTAAAAAAAAAAAAATTTCATTCCTCAATCCCAAAAACTTTTGAAAAAAGAAAAAAAAAAAACAAAGAAAAACACACAGTTACACATTGCATCAGTGGCGCCAGCAAGGGAAGCGGGCGACCGGGGTAATAGCGCAGACACACGAAATTTAGCAAAGTCCTCAACCATCTGTGCGATCCTTCTGGCAGAAAAATGTGAGACACAGATGGCGCTACAAGCAGTAAGGCGGCGTTGTTCCTAAGCAACGACAGGTGGGCATTCCTACTACTTAAGACTGGTAGCGGCAGGCTAATCACTGGTCAGAAATCAAAACAGATTAACGAAACCAACGCAAG
>JAYXIM010047644.1:0-14896 GCA_037575425.1 Anastrepha fraterculus
AACCGCTTACGCGATTTTGGCCGAGTTTAACAAAGCGCGCCAGTCGTTTCTTTCTCGTGCTAACCGGCACCAGTTGGACACACCAAGTGAAGCCAAGTCCTTCTCCACCTGATCTTTCCAACGCAGAGGAGGCCGCCCTCTTCCTCTGCTACCACCAGCTGGTACCTCATCGAATACTTTCAAAGCCGGAGCGTTTGTATGCATTCGGACGACATGACCCAGCCAACGTAGCCGCTGGATCTTTATTCGCTGCGCTATGTCTATGTCGTCGTAAAGCTCATACAGCTCATCGTTCCATTGTCTGCGATATTTGCCGTTGCCAACGTGCAAAGGTCCAAAAATTTTACGCAGAATCTTTCTCTCGAACACTCCAAGCGTCGCTTCATCGGATGTTGTCATCGTCCAAGCTTCTGCGCCATACGTTAGGACAAATATTATTATACCTTATGGGCAGGTTGCCTTGCCCTTTGACAAAATCCAGAAGCATCGAAGGCACTCTCAGCCACAAATTTTTGTCACCAGGAGCTCCGCTTCAAATACTGTGGGGTAACTGCTCATGGCTATCACTCTTTCGAAGCATTAAATGGCTTAGCATTGAAAACGCATAAAAATCTTTAAAGTTTAGACTCCGAAATCCTAAACAAACAATGCATTTCCATTTATGTGCATAGGTGTATAGATTTGTATCTTCACGGGTACTGGTGTCCGCTCACAGTTCTCTGTTACTTACTTACACTGCCGCCATCAATAAAGCCATAAATTAAATGCATTGTTCGTTGGCATCCAAAAAGTATAATAAAATCTTTGCATATGAATTTTTTTAATGACTTCATTTTCAAAAGTCCAATTATAATGAGGCGGCATCAGCGTCAGCTTTCATGCCCATAAAAAGCTTCGGTGGTCGTTGCAGAATATTAAAGAGTTTATCAAAATTATTTATGAAATTTTGAAGATAAGACATAAAGAAACTTAGGGAATTTTAGTTAATTTATTAATTTTTGTTTTTTTTTTGTTTTGTGTTTTTTTTTTGTTTTTTGGTAAAGCAACGAAAATCTTTCTTAAAAACCAATTAATGCGCCTTGCCGAATATTATTAGCTCGCTGTTGCTTTCAAATATGTTTATAGGCAACTACTATTCGGACTGGAGCATAGCAAACAAAATATCTCCATAAAAAAATATATTCTCTTATCCCCTCCATTTAAATGGAAATACCTTGCTTTAATACCTGCCTGCTTACATATTTATTTATTTATTTCGAGTCGCATCTCTTAGTTTTGTACAACTTCAGAGACTAAGTACAATTAACTAGAACTAAAAATTATGTGAGATCAGGGCAAAATCAAATGCACTACGACTAGAAAACACGGATATAGTTCACTTAAGACATCTATTATTACTACAACGAACTCTGTTTTTGTGAGCAAAACGGCAAGATTTTGTTTGCCTATTTTTTGGGACTGACTAAGGATTACTGATTTTTTATTTTTTTCGTATATGATTTGACAGACATTTTTTTCCTTCCTGTTTGCTTCGCTTCGGCGGTATGCCATCTAAATTAATCATTAAATTTTGTGTTTTAATAATTTTAGTTAAAAAAAAAAAAGTTGTGTGATGAAAATCTTTGAATTTTATGCGCTTCTTTGCTTGTATTGTTTGTATACTGTAGCTGTTTAGATGTAAAATTTAGATGAATCAAATATGATTGACCATGCTTTGCAAAAATTATAAACCTTCCGATAGCGTGACTAATTTTGTGCTACCTTGACTTGATAGTAAAGAGTTATTAATTTAGAGGTATCGGATTTTAAGTTGAAATAAAGCAACGAAAATTCAAATTGATTGGGCAATCTTTATTATTGTTGTGTAGAATCATTAATGGAATTTGCTTTTTAAAGATAATCCCTTTCAATATTGGTCGCAATTACACCGTATTGCGGCCACCCATAAACACCAATTTTGAATGACTCGCAACTCGCTGGAGGACTTCGGTCGATATCTCTTGAATAACTTTAGCTGGCTGAATGTTGGCTTCCAGTCACTCAATCGAAGCTGGTTTGTTCACAAAGAATTTAGATTTTACATACTCCCACCAATAAGAGTCTAAAGATATGGTATCACACGATTTTGGTGGCCAACCCACTGCTTCGAGATGAGAAATAAATTGGCGACACAGAAAATTCATTGTTTCACGGGATGTATGGCCAGTAGTGCCGTCTTGTTGAAACCAAATGTTGTCAAGATTGCGAGCTTCAATTTTCAGCATAAAAACTTCGTTTACCTCGGCGGGATAGCTTTCGGCATTCACTGATACATTGGCGCCAGCCTCGTCTTTGAAGAAATATGAGCCGATGCTTCCTCCAGCCTCTAGGCCACACCAAACAGTTGATTTCAATGGATTTAATGACTGTTCTTGAATGGTTTCGAGTTGCTCTTTAGTCCAAATATGCCAATTTTTCTAATTGACGTGGCGCCAGAAATGGGCTTCACTGCTGAACCATAAGTTGACCTGAGCTCGCGATGAAAACTTTTCGCAGAATGTCGATTTTCGTATTAAAATTTTACGATTTGTAAACGTTGTTCAGGCGTCAATGAACACTGGAAAAATTATGTTTTAAGTTGGCCATAGTCACGCGTTATCTGGCAAAAACCCCTACTAGAAAAAGTACCTCCAATCTGATCACCTTTTATAAGCAGAACGTTCGAGAAGTAGGTAATTTTTTCTGGAGAAAAAAAGCCTAGTAATAGATATACTTGCGAGGTGGGCAGAAAAGTTTGATCTAGGGGTCAACCCAGGCAAAACACAACTCATCTTGTTCACTAGGAAACACAGAATCACTCACCAAAGTCCAATTATGCTCAAGGGGAAGCTCTTGTGATTTCCGAAGAACCCAAGTACCTGGGACTAAACATAGATAGGAAATTGACTTGGAAGTCAAACATCTTAGATAGAGTGAGGAAAGCGAACCTAGCTTTTTATGCCTGTAAGAGAGCTTTAGGTAAGACCTGGGAAATTAAACCTAAGGTTGCTCATTGGCTTTATACTGCTGCCGTACGACGCATTCTTCTCTATGGCAATGTTGTCTGGTGGTGTGATATGCAGAAAAAAACCTATTCTAATTTATTGAATAGGCGGCCGCCGTAGCCGAATGGGTAGGTGCGTGATTTTTTATTTTTTTATTTATTGAATAAGGTGCACAGATCAGCGAAATTAGCAATATGTGGCGTCATGAAAACCACGCCATCCATGGCTTTGGATATCATGCTACATCTGCCACCCCTAGATCTCTTCTGCAAATACTCAGCGGCCTGCTCCGCTTTAAGGCTCAAAGCGAACTCACAATGGAAGACTGTCACACATGGACATTTAACCATCTTAGACTCCTGTACGGATATACTTCGAAAGGAAGTAATGAAAATCCCTTCTAGACTGGAATGGCTTGAAGCAGATCCAACACCCAGCACACCCGTTAAGATCTACACGGACGGATCTAAAATGGACACCGATGTAGGATCAGGGCAACATTGCGAAGAGCTTTCTATCAGTGAATCCTTTCAACTTCCGGATGTAGTGTTTTTCAAGCAGAAATAAACGCAATTCATGAAGCCTTAAAATGGTTAGAGATAAACAGGATATCATCAACAGATATCTGCATTCTATCAGACAGACAAGCTGCCCTAAGGGCCCTGGACGCATTCCAAATAACATCAAGGAGTGGGTTACATTGTCGCCAATCTTTTAATGAGATGGCCAAACAATATCGTATCATCTTATGCTGGGTTCCAGGCCACAGAGATATACCAGGAAACTGTAGGGCAGACCAACTTGCAAGAGAAGGTACCTGTATGCCTGCCATAAGTAATTTTATGGAGGTACCTCTCGCAACTTGTAAGCTTCTCATTAAGGACGCACTAATCAGTTCTGCAAATCAAAGATGGATTAGTGTCAATACCTCTGAAATTGCTAAGCAAACATGGCGAAAGCTAAATCTACATATGTCCAAGAAAATTATAAAATTTAGTAGAAATCAAATTATTACCTTAGTAGGGGTCCTCAATTGTCATATTGTCTCATAGGAAATCAGGCAAGGAGATTAGGCGTTTACACGCATTATTTCTGTCGTAGCTGCTAAAATGAGGAGGAGTTGGAAACAATTCAACACCTTGTTTGGACATGGCCGGCTCAGCCCTATACACTTTATGTATCAACAATCTTTCACGCTTTGTGAAAAGCTCAGAATGGTTCAATCTGGAAGGGATAATGTAGCCCAGCCCCTTGGCATCGGCTGCCAAAACTAACCTAACCTAAAGGCTAGTAATAGTCAACGACCAGCAGAACTTGAAACGAAGCGATGAGTAATTCGGGAACTTATTGCTCTAAGTTTAATAATAATAATAAGCTTAAGGGATAATATCTGTCAGAGTGAAAGAGAAATCAGAATATAAAGCAGAATGTAAAGCATTACCTATAAACTAAATGGGACGTCAGTCTGTTTTCAGTAGCTTATGTACATTAGGATGGCCCAAACAAAAAACCAAAAAAAAAAAAAAAAGCAAAACAAAACCAAAATATCTAGTTGAATCAGCCCTCCCCCACTCCCCAAAAAAAGGAGATAATAATACCCATGCAAAATACGTGTTGTCTTTGATTGTAGAAAAGGAACACTCTTGAGAGCAGCAAAAGCGGTAAGTGCTCAAAAAACATGTATCCCAAAAAGAGGGCTGTATTTGCATCACCCTCTACTTGTATATGTGGCTGTTCAAATTGCTAATTGCTAATTGCTTCCGCTTACCGACTATCATTTAAAAGTAGAATATTGTTACGAATTAAATGAAACTTAGTGGTTATATAAAAGTCTTTACTTGACAATAGACACGTATGGCTAAAATTTCAGAACAAAGCAGGGTAATCAATGGTGGAAGCTTCAGGAACAAAAGTAAAAAACAACAGAGGGCAACAATAAAAAACAATTAAGTGATATAGTACACTGCTATAAACAAACAGGAGAGGGAGCGCAAAGAATAAAAACAGAAAAAAAATAAATAAAAAAAAAAAATTGCTGGAAAACCACAAACCGTCAACCGCATAACCAACAATCAAAGACTGACATGACACCAGCAGCAAGCAGAGGGGACTGATGCATGTGGAAGTGGAAGCTTGAGTTAATAGCGACAAATTAACTGCCATTAGCAGCCAACCAACCAATTTTTAATTACGTAATTAAGTGACATTACATTGAGTCAATTGAAGAAGCGACAAAAAAAGAACAACAACGCTAAACGTTTCGGTGGTCAAACACCTGGCAGATATACACATGACACGTGCATATGTGATAGGTACAAGTGTATATATATACAGATATATATATATATACATACATTTATAGGTACATATATGCATATGAAGGCATGCAAAGTAGATTTGAGCAAGTCGAAGTAACAGGGCGTATGCGTAACATAATTTGTTTCATGCGTTTTTTTCCCTTACCACTGGCTCTCGGTTGTAATAATTTATGCTTTTTATGCGCTATTTGTAGGTATGCAATTATGTTTGTTATTCAATGTCAACACTTTTTTTCTGGTATTTTTTCCACAAGCCACACATTTACGCACATTCGCATGGGGAAGATAGCACGCAAACATTCTAAGCCCAGCAATAAAACGCTATTATAGAGAGCAAAATTGAATTGAAATAAAAAAGAAATGAAATTAAATAAGCCACCGAAAAAAGCGAAATTAACATTTAAGTCACATACTGACCTTCACCTACAACCAACCAAGCAGCAAAGTAAGCTATCAAACAAACTAGCCAACCAGCCAACCGACCAACCAGCGAACCAACCAACAAACAAAAAAAGCAAACAACAAACAAACATACAAACTAACCAACTGACCAACTAAGCAGTACCGCCAATCGTCACAACAACAAACGCCAAGCCAAGTGAATAAGCGGGAAAGTGGGCGCAAGCGAGCGTGTGGCAGGTGGCAGAAAGCGCAAGTGAGCTCATAAAAATACAGCTGTGTGCAAAGTTATAGCAGCGCGTTATACGGCGATTTGAGTATTATTTAATTTTTTTTATATGTTTTTATTAATTTTTTTTTAACTTTTTTAAATGTCTTTTTAATTTTATTTATTTATTTTCTAATTTTTTTTATTATTACATTTTTTTTTTATAAAATATGGTTGGTTTTAGAACAAAACCACACAACTTAACGTTTAAACTTTGTATTGGGTGTTTTTTAAGGGCTTGAGAACTTAAAATGATAATCCAAAACAGAAATATTTTTGGAATGAGTTTTTATATAAATCTGGTAGATAATTTCCCTAAATTTATTTTTTGATAATAGCGGCCGCCCTTCGGCAGGTAATGGCGAGCCTACGAGTGTATTTATGCCACGAAAAAACTCCTCATAAAAACAAGAAAACCATTTACCATTCGGAGTCGACTTTTAACTGTAGGTCCTTCCATTTGTGGAACAACAACAAGACGCACACCACAAATAGGAGGAGGAGCTCGATCAAACCCCTTAAAGAAGTGTACGCGCCATTTGTTTATTTTTTGAATGTGAATATGAAATCCGGCATATATCATTCCAATTTTTCACTTGCTTTTCCAATAAATCTAAATAGTAAACCTAAATGAGCCCAATCAGCAAAAATGCAAAATAAACGAAAGTCATTTGGCTTCAATTCTTGCATGAGCTGTATTTTATAGGCACGTAAGTTCTGTGCCGCATTCAATTTTGATATAAAATTGTGCAGGTCTTTAGTGACTCAAAAATTCCGTTCATTTTTATATTTTTTTTTAATAATTTTTTTTTTTTTTTTCAAAATAAATATGTTCATCATTCTCTATAGAAAAAAGAATTTACCGCATTTCTTATGTGGATGAAAATGCATAAACAGGTCAGCAGAAATAAAAATTAGCGAAACGTCAAATTTATTGAGCAGGCTACAAGCTACAGATTTTTTTAACAATGTTGAAATTTTGATTAAAATTTATTTATTTATTTTTTTGATTTTTTTTTAGTTTGGGGCCTTAAATTATAGGGCTTTTAATGTAGCATAAACTAAATTTTTAATATATAAAAGAACAAAACACAAAAATACATATATAAAAAAATATATAAATTAGTAGCCAAAACTTTACAATACAAATATCGTGTTGCTATAATTGTGAACATAGCTATATATGTAATATAAGTGCATTTGATTTTTTAAAGAGTCAGAAAAATTTTTGAATATTTGTCTAAAATTTATTGAATTTTTTAAAAATTTTTTAAAAATTTGTGACCTTAAAATATGTGGTTGTCTTATAGCATAAACTAAATCTATATATATAAAAATGAAATGAAGTTCGTTTGTACGCATTTTTTTGGGCCGATACGAGGCCAATTTTATTCGTTCTTTTTTCATATTATAGGGATCCACAAGGGGAAGGTTTTTAGCAAAAAAAAAATTTCTTTTAAATATTTTCTTCATATAAAAAAAAGAACAAATCAAAATATTGTACAAATTGTGTTTTTAGTGAAAATTGCCGCAGAACTTGCTCGATTCATAGATTAAGTTTCGAATTAACATTCATTTTAAGTGTACAACTTTTTTTGAATAAATATACGAATTTTTCGTTATTGTGAAACGATTTGTGTCGTGTTGCTAAGTTGCAAATTTTTTTCGACGGAGAGTAAACATAAACACACGCTCTTTATGAAGAGAAATGCTTCAGTACGCATACACGAACGCCGAACTACTGATTTGTGTTTTGTGTGCAGTTCATTTGTGAGAACAACAAGTGTGTTGACCAAGGATAATAGAATTACCAAGGTTTGCCAGACAAGAAACAGTTATTCGGCTCTCAGATAATTTGATAGATGTTGTTTTTGGGTTTACGTCAAACGAGGCAAGGATGATAGATTTACCAAGGTTTGCCAGACAAGAAAACAGTTATTCGCCTCTCAAAGAATTTGACTGAAGTTGTTTTTGGGTTTACGTCAAACGAGATATACATTTTGTAAGAACAAAGGAAATGTTCAAACGGTTTGTTTGCGAATACCGCACACCAGAGCACACCACTTTATACCTTTCCCCATGTGATGTGGCAGGAAAAAATTTGTTTTTTTTTGTTTTTGCAGTTTCAAGTAGACCTGATAAATCTATAGGTCTTTTGTGTTGACAGTTTTCTTTGGGTATTCACATCGATGAGATTACAATAGAATACATTGTTCTCGGATTGATACGAATTGAAAAAAATAACATTACATTTTCGGAATGGCAGATTTAAATAAAGTTGTGGATTTATTTACCGAAGAGGATGAACACATGAATACACAAAATTCAGATAACTCCAACGATATGAGCGTGTTTGAAGACATTGGAATTCAGATCGTTGAGGACAATGTGTTGTTTCAGACGAAAATTCAACGAACAACGAGTCAAAGACGGAAATTGTTCATCACGAAACGAAAACACAATCCGAAGTTCTCAATTGAGAACTGGAGCGTGAATACCATTATGATTGTAATGAACTAAACACAACAACAGCAACATGTTTATGATACAATCATGAATAATGTTAGCCATGGAACTGGTGGATTGTTTTTCTTGGATGCTCCGGGGGATATTAGCAACAATTCGATCAGATAATAACGCTGCATTGGCACTCGCTTCTTCCAGAATTGCGGCTACATTACTGGAAGGCGGTCGCACAGCACATTCTGCATTAAAGTTGCCTTTGAATATGCAGGTAAATGAAACACCAACATGTAATATTTCGAAAACAACTGGAATGGAAAAAGTTCTTAAAGTATGTAAGCTCATCGTATGGGACGAGTGTACTATGGCACACAAGAACTTTGAAAGATCTACGAGGAAGCCAAACAGTCTTTGGAGGTGCCGTGATTTTATTGGTGCCGTGAGATTTCAGTCAAACATTACCTGTGATCCCAAAATCTACGGCTGCAGATGAAATCAATGCATGCTTAAAATCATCGTATTTATGGAGACATGTAAACACGCTTACACTTACTACAAACGTACGTGTTCAACTACAGAACGATCCGTCAGCAGCTGAATTTTCACACCAATTACTGAAAATGGGAAATGGCCAAATGTCTGTCGATCCAACAGGAATGATTACATTGCCTAACAATTTCTGCACTTTTGCACAGTCTAAAGAGGCATTAATACAGAGTGTATTTTCAAACATAGTTCAACATTACAAAAACCATGATTGGCTCAGCGAAAGAGCAATTTTAGCTGGGTAAAATAAGAACGTCAATGATATAAATGCAGCTATTTTGGATCAAATACCTGGTGACATAGTTGCATATAAGTAAGTCAATGGACACTATTACTGATCAAGATGATGTCGTAAATTATCCAACTAAATTCTTAAACTCACTCGATTTGCCAGGCCTACCACCTCATAATTTACGATTAAAAATTGGAGCACCGATTATTATGCTGCGCAACATTAATGTGCCACGACTTTGCAACGGTACCAGACTTTGAAAGGGAAGTACAAAGAAGGAGAAGACGTTTTGATACCCAGAATTCCACTGATTCCTACGGATTTACCATTCGATTTCAAACGTTTGCAGTTCCCTATTCACCTTGCCTTCGCTATGACAATTAATAGGCGCAAGGGCAGTCTCTACAAATGTGTGGTATTAATTTAGGTAACCCAATTTTTTCTCATGGACAATTGTATGCAGCTTGCTCACGAGTAGGCAAACCATCGTCATTATTCATTTACGCGAAAGATGGAAAAACTAAAAACGTTGTTTACCAAAAAGTGTTACAATAAAGTTCGAATGAAATTGTATCAAAGAATTTGCTTTGTTACGTATTAATTTTATTCTCTTTCAGCAAATCATTGAATTTATCGCCTAGCGAAGTGGGCGAGGGTACGCTAGTTTTTATATAAAATAAATTTTTTTTAAATTATTAAAAAAAAAATTTTTTATATAATTTTTTTACTAAATTTTTTTTATTTAATTTTTTTTATTTAATTTTTTAAATTTAATTTTTTTATTTAATTTTTTTAATTTAATTTTTTTTATTTAATTCTTTTTTTAATTATAAAAAAATTATGAAAAATAAATTAATAGCGAATATATCACAATTATCGCGTTGCTATAATTGCGAACACAGCTGTATGTGTAGTATAAGGTTATTTGTAGTTGTATTCACCGCCAATGTATTTGCTGTCCACAGTGTTGTTATTGTTGCCGTTTACTCCTCCTGTTTTTTGTTATTTCCCTATACCTTTGCTCAGTGCATGCCCATTTATTAACGTCCACTTGGTCGTTGTTGGCCATTAGTTGGCTGGCTATTTGGTTGGGTGGCTGGCTGACTGTTCCGGCTGTTTTTACGCTTTTACGCTTTTGACCAATTTTACTCACCGTCAAATGTTCGTACGCGCTTTGCATTTGAATTGATGGCAATTATATTAACGAATATCACAAGTAATTACACACATATACACACATACATATGTACATATACGCATACATACAGACATATCTCCCTATTCTAGTTATAAAAAAGTAGATTTTAATAGAGTCTTCCATTTTTGTTGGTTTCGCCGCAAGTAGTACTGGATACTTAATTGCCACTTAGTCTACACTAATTGAAGTTATGCGATGGAGGCTTCATTTTGACCAAGAAAATAACTTTTTATACTGGTAAATAGACGCAGCAAACTTAGAAGATTTTTCCTTTTTCTTAATGGGAGGTGATAAATAATGTTCAGGGTTGGATTTAGTTATATAAGATGGTAGCGAATGTCAACATTAATTGCGAGCGTAGAGAAAAATGGAGGAATTAGTGAAAAAAACTCAGCGTACTAATAAAAAAAAAATTGTAGGCATTTGTTTTCCAAGTCAGACAGTTCCTCTTGGTAAGTAAAAAGTGAAAGACTAAATCCCTGAATCTGAGCCTCACGAAAGCACTACAAATGAGTTAAATATGCTAAGAATATTCCAATTGATCTTCCTCCATATCATCATCATAAATTCTTAGAGTTGCAGTGTGGCACATTGGACCACAAAGGGTCAAAAAGAACTCAAAGTGAACAGATAGTGAACAGTAAAATCCTCACTTATATTGAATGTCTATAGTTCTGATCATGGGCTTTGCACCAACGATTATTTTTCCAGAAACAAACCAAGGGATCCCCACTCTCTCTTCGAATCTAGAATTGGCGTCAATAATGCCTTATCTAGGCAAGACGGAACTGTCGTTCCGCTACCCGAACATGGCGAGGTGAGAATAGCGACAACGCGGCTAAAGCATAACAAAGACACGGGAGCCAGCAGACTGACTGCTGAGCTATTCAAATACGGCGGCGAGGAGCTGATAAGGTGCATGCATTAGCTCCTATGCGAAATATGGTGGGATGAAAGCTCTGCCCAATCCAAAAGAAGGGTGATACTGCAATCTGTTCCAATTACCGCGGGATCAACCTTCTAAATACCGCGTAAAAGGTTTTAGCGAACGTATTGTGTGAAAAGCTAAAGTCAACCATCAATCAACTGACTGGACATTATCAGTGTGGCTTTAGACCTGGAAAGTCCACCATCGACCAGATATTCATAACACACCAAGTCTTGGAAAAAAGTCCCATGAAAGGAGAATTGACACACACCATCTTTTCGTCGATTCCAAAGCTAAATTCGACTGTACGAAAAGGAGTTGTCTGCATGTCGCAAAGTCCGAATTTGGTATCCCCGCAAAACTAATACGGACATGTAAAATGACGTTGCTCCAGTGCAGCAGCGCCGTCAGAATTGGGAAGGAGCTCTCCGAGCCGTGTGGAGTAGGGGAACGCTCGGCAGATATGCAGGGTAGGTGGGAAATAAAATACCACTCGCGGACCAATACCTGCTTAGAGGTGTAGGTATATACTTTGTTTCACTATCACCAAGCTAGGATAGGCGGGCTAGCAACCTACTTATTTGAATATTAATTGCTAACGAATCGTTAAATTTGACGACCTAGGCTCCACAAGGAGTTAAAGGAAAACATGTATATACAATATATAACTCCGAGCCGTTTGATACAAAACGTGGTTTCACACAGGGTGACTCGCCGTCGTGTCTTCTGACTTCTTTAACCTGATGCTAGAAAAGATCGTGCGAGCCGCAAAACTCAGTCGCTCAAATTTTTTATAAGAACGCACAATCGTTGGCGTATGCAGATGGTATTGACATCATCGGCCTTAAAACCCGCGCTGTTAGTCCTGCCATTTCCAAACTGGATAATGAGGTAAAGCGAATGGATCTGGTGGTGAAGGAGCACAAGACGAAGACGAAGTACCTTCTGTCTAACGTATTGCGCAGAAGCTTGGACGATGACAATACCCGATAAGGCGTCCCTTGGAGTGCTTGGAGAAAGTTTCTGCGGCAGATTTTTGGACTTTTCTACGTTGGTGACGACAAGTATCGCAGGTGACGGAACGATGAGCTGTATGAGCTTTACGACGACATAGACAGAGCGCAGCGAATTAAGATCCAGCGAACGAATGGACCTTTTTTTGTCGGGACAGACTAGCAAGTACGGCACTCAGACACAATTAAATCCATTGCACTGCACTCGGATTCTATTTTTAATTTTTTTTAATCTGCCCGACCTCCGAAAAAATCTGATTAGATCTAGTGGAGCCAAGGAGCCAAGGTGGTCGCTTCTTAACACATCAGTCATCCACCTCTCCAAATGCTGGGTAGAGTGCACGGTCTGAGATGCCCATGTTTTCCATCTTCTTCGCCCATAGAAAGTGGCCCGTCATCAGTCCAACCAGCCTCTTACAGTCCCTTCTGCTCAGGGTGAGGAGGAACTGCGACTGTCGGTCGGACATGACAGGTAACATCAGTTTTGCCCATCTGCTGCCTCTCTCAGCCTGCCAAGCTCGCTTGTGGGTTGAAGTAACCCGTTTGCTAACCGCAACTTTGATGGCTCCAGAAGGGAGTGGCAGAACGGGTTTCAGGCCAAGAAAGTTGGCTTCAGAGTATCTGAATGGATACTCTGAAAGTATTCGATGCGGTAGAAAGTTGGCCTCAGAATATCCAAATGGATACTCTGAAAGTATTCGATGCGGTACCAGCTGGTGGTAGCAGAGAAAGAGGGAGACCTCCTCTGTGTTGAAAAGATCAGATGGAGAAGAACTTGGCTTCAATTGCTGTGCCCAACTTTGTTAGACTCGGCAAAAATTGCTTAAGCTTAAAAATAACTTTTTTTAATTAATTTGTAACTTTAGTTTTTGTTCTATCGCATAAAATTGTACATCTGTCAGGAAATATTCAATGAAATGTTCTGACAAATGCAAAATATGACAGAAAAACTGTCTGGGATTTATTCACCGCTGACTTTTAGGCGTCTCTAGTGAAATACCCTTTACTCTACTAAAACTACGCTTTCGCGCCAAATATTCGGTAGTAGCATAGCAAAACAAATTCGAATTTATAAGAAACTAGCTTATACCCGTGAGTTTCACCCCACATTTCTATCAAAAAGTATGCAATATAAATAAAACAACTTTAACTTTTTTAAGTCAGTTTAGGTATTATTTAAAACGATCGGATATACGACATTTTTTGTTATATTATTTTGAGTATAAATAAAAAGGTTTTTCGGTGCGCCAACTCTGGAGCAGGCTACATATAATTGGCCATGGGTAAAACATGAGTTGGTTAGATTGACTCCTACTACAGCTAATGATTGTCCCTGAGCTTTATTTATGGACATTGCGAAAGCCAGTCTAATAGGAAATTGGAGGCGTTTAAAATTGAAAGGTATATCCGTCGGCATCATTGGAATTCTTGGTATGAAAACTTTGTGGCTTTCAAAATTTCCTGATAAAACCATATGCAGTATGAAAAATCCCATTTGTATAGGAGGTGTCATGCCCCCTTTTTCGTGTTTCTCAGTTTTTTTGGAGGTGTTAGGAATTAACCTCATATAACCCCTTCCCAAATTTCATTGGTCTAGCCTAAATACTTCCAGAGATATGGACTATAAAAAATTCCAGTTGTATGGGAGGTGCCATGCCCCCTTTTTCGTTATACGCAGTTTTTCTGGTAAGGATGAATGTCATATAACCCCTTACCAAATTTCAGTAGTCTAACGTAAATACTTCCAGAAATACGGACGGGTAAAAATTCCATTTGTATGGGAGGTGCCACTCCCCCTTTTTAGTTATATGCAGTTTTTGTGGATGTGGTAAGGATTAATGTCATATAACCCCTTCCCAAATTTCAGTAGTCTAACGTAAATACTTCCAGAAATACGGACTGTTAAAAATTCCAGTTGTATGGGAGGTGCCATGCCCCCTTTTTCGTTATACGCAGTTTTTGTGGATGTAGTAAGGACTAATGTCATATAACCCCTTACCAAATTTCAGTAGTCTAACGTAAATACTTCCAGAAATACGGACTGTTAAAAAATCCATTTGCATGGGAGGTGCCACGCCCCTCTTTAGTTATACGCAGTTTTTGTGGATGTGGTAAAGACTAATGTCATATAACCCCTTACCAAATTTCAGTAGTCTAACGTAAATACTTCCAGAAATACGGACTGTTAAAAATTCCAGTTGTATGGGAGGTGCCACGCCCCCTTTTTCGTTATACGCAGTTTTTCTGGATGTGGTAAGGATTAATGTCATATAACCCCTTACCAAATTTCAGTGGTCTAACGTAAATACTTTCAGAAATACGGACTGTTAAAAACTCCATTTGTATGGGAGGTGCCACGCCCCCTATATATATCAAAATATTTTTTAGCCTATGACCATCCCGGTAAGATATCCAGTTCGTGTTTCAAATTTGGTTACGATCGGTTTATTCGTTTAGGACGCAAGTCGATCTATAGATACATACATAATTTGAATTTTATATATATAG
>JAYXIM010047649.1:0-14746 GCA_037575425.1 Anastrepha fraterculus
GGCGCATTCCACAAAGGGCTCACATGTGCTGCGGCTCGTTCATCCCTGGAACTAGTGACATGCAGTGGATAAAGCTCCAGACTTGCCAAAATACTGCTATTCGGACAGCGACAGGCTGCCTCCTGATGTCCCCTCTTCAACATCTTTACAGATACTCTCGGTAAAGGAGCACAACAAACTGCTCAGCAAACAGTTTCTGCTTGGGTCCTACCGCAAGTTTCACCCTTGCAGACACCTGCTTGAGCCAGGGCGGCCTCCCAGGCACGTCAGGAGACACCTCCTCAGTTACACCGACGAGATCCAGGACAAAACGAACAGACATCTACTGGACCAGATAGTGTTTAGACAGAAAATAAACGACATTCATCGGGAGACCGTCACCACCTTCTTAAGCTCCCGACCACCGAATGCCGTAATAGAAGTTCAACCACCACCTACAGCAGATGAAGAGCTCCAGCTTCCCCGTGAGACTCGCCCAACACTGGCACAAATACGGTATGGATATTGTAGCAGGTTAAACTCCTACTTATCCCGAATTGACCTCGACATAATAAACATATGTCCTGCATGTGAAGGCACCCCGCACGACACTAATCATCTTTTCACATGCCCCATCAAACCCACTCATCTAACACCCCTCTCCTTCTGGACCCTATCTGTCGAAACAGCAAGTTTTCTGGGCCTACCGTTAGACGAGTTAGACGAAGATGATCGATGATTACATTACACTGACAGGGCTTAGTATTGCTGCTACAACAACAACAACAACAACTCCATCTGGTATCGCTATGGCCCAAACCGGTCAAAGCGTGGCTGCAAGTCAACCAGTTCAACCTAACCTAACCTTTATTTAAAAGTCAACTTAAAATTTTTATAAGAAAAAATATTGAATATTTAAAGTTAAATTTTGTTAAAGTTAAGTTTTGAAATGGTCACCATTTAATTTTCCATAAGCCTTCTAACGATTAGGCCACTCAGCTATTGCAGCTCGCACGGTTTCCATGGGTATTGACGTTGCTGCTCGAGCCAAAGATTGTTTGAGACTCTCCACATTTCTGTGAGGTCTTCGACAGGTTATGTTGTAAAATTTTGACCGAAAACTGTAGTCCAATGGATGCAAAGCTGATTCAGATCTGGATTTTCAGACGGCCAAACTTCTGCTGCTATGAAGCCAGCAATATTGTTCTTTAGCCACTGCTGGCTGGGTTTTACCTTATGGGCTGTAGGAGAATTTCTCTGGAAGATTCAACGCTCTCCATTGAAAAGAGTACCGCCTACTACTTCATCATGACTTCTAAGAAAACCTCCTGCTATACATTTGCCTCGGTCTTAACCCCTTTTTCGCCTTTACAAGACACTCCCCACCAAATCATGACGCAGGCTGAATGGTGGCCACGCTGAACCCTTGGAACAACATTTTTTGCGTCTTTGGAAGTTTTAACGTAGATTTTGTCGTTTTTTCGCACCAAAAATTTGGCTTCTTTCTACTTTCTTAGAAACGAATTTAATGTTTTCAAAAATTTTCCAACACAGTTTTGCCTGTATCGGTACCTGTAAGTATCTGTAGCTAGTATCTGAACTAGGCTTCAATTAGTCGCATTTTAACTAGTTACTCCCATCTACTAGTATGCACTTTGACCAATGCCAGCATTCTTCGCACTTACACTCCCACCCATGCTCACACACACACATACACAATCGAAATCTTGCACATAATAAATGTATTTGTCAGCAACACATGCAATAAATTTGGAAATAAATATACGAAAATTCATTGCAGTCAACAGCAAATCGGTTTAGCCATTTCGTTATTTTGGCAGATTTTTCTCTTTGCTCTTTCTGCCATTTGTCGGCATAAAAAATAAGCAATGCATTGCTGCCGCTGGTATTGGAGTTCCGGTTGCCGTTACAGCTTTTACTGGCATAGCTATCGTAGCTAGGGTTGCCGCGCTGCTTATTAATAATGCAAACTCATATATTCACGTGTAAATGTGTCAAATGTCATCGTTTCCAATGAGGGTAGAAATGTACAACAAATAGGAATAAAATTGGCTGAATGAGTAACCATTGCTGAAAATACATACAAATCCAATGTTTTAATAGCAAATACAATTTTATTCAAACTTGACATTGCAATAAATAACCGGCAGTTGGCAACCAACGGCAAAGGTAATACTTCACAACTCAATTCGCTCGAATGCTCAGCTCAGGAGTGGGATATGGGGGAGAGTGGAAATTTTGTGCACAAATTGCACATCAATGGCGCTGAATATTTTATATGCTACAAAATGTTCTAATTAAAAAATCATTAAACGCCGAAAAAGTAAAAGACACAGCAAAGCTGAACGTGCAGGATTAAATGCGCAAATAAGCAGTGGAAAAAATTGCAATTCATTAAAAAGTGTCATATTTTCATACAGAGCGAACGAATGCATTAAATGATTGATGAGCGATGCAAAATATTTCAACGTTTTAATAATACAAAAAGAAGAAAGTGAAAAAGTGATTCCCATAAATCCGATCCTTTGTGATTTCTCACATTTGAAGTTATTAATTTTAGAGGTTTTAAGTGGCAGGCAATGCAATTTAAAAGAGGCTCATAAAGCTACACAAAAGTTGTGATTCAGCATAAAAATAAGTTCAATTGTGTGCAAATAACTCTCAACTCTCTAGAGGTCATTAATAAACTTGCGGTGTGGATAAATATTTACAAATTCCTAAGCAACGACAGGTGGGCATTCCCACCATTTAAGACTGGTAGCGGCAGGCTAATCACCTACCCTGCCAGAAACAAAATATTAGGTGCGCACCTATGCCCTCGCTGTCTTTTTGATGAAAATACAACTTTATTCTGAAAAAATGGTTACAAATGAATCATTGAAAGTATTGCCGTTCGCTACTACTTTTTCCGATCTTTCTGGTAGATCTGGAACTGCTGGTCAGCTAGACGATGTGCCTTCGATCGGAAAAGGTGATAATCGGACGGCGCAATATCTGGATAATATGGCGGGAGGGGTAGGATTTCCCATTTCAGTGTTTCCAGGTAGATTTTAAAGGGTTTGGCAACGTGGGGCGAGCATTGTCATGCTGTAGGATCGCCTTGTCATGCCTCATGCGTATTGCGGCCGCTTCTCGTGCAGTGCTCGGCTTAATCGCATCAACTGAAGTCGATACCGAATGCCATTGATGGTTTCGCTTGGTTTTAACAGTTCATAATAAATAAAACAAACTTGGTCCCTCCAAATACATAGCATAACTTTCGCAGCGTGAATATTCGGCCGAGACGAGGACGTAGCAATATGACCGGGCAGTCCCCATGACTTTCTTTTCTTTGGATTACTGTAATGAATCCATTTTTCATCACCCATCACGATGCGATGAAGAAAACCGCTTCCATTTTTGACGCTGGAGCAGGTCTTCACAGGCGAAAAAACGACGTTCAACATCCCTTGATTTTAACTCATAAGGAACCCAAGTCCCCTGTTTCTGAATCATACCAATAGCATGCAATCGCTTGGAAATGACTTGGCGGGTAACTCCTAATACTGAAGCAAGCTATTCTTGCTTTTGACATGGATCCTCATTGAGCAATGCCTCTAATTCACCGTCTTCGAAGGTTTTTGGCCTTCCTTCACGCGGACGGTCGACAACATTAAAATCACCGTCTTTGAAGCGACGGAACAAATTTTGGCACGTTGTTTCACTTAAAGCAGCATCTCCATAAACTTTTTGTAGCTCTCGATGCGCTTCAGCGGCCGTTTTTTTTTCGAATGAAAGAGGAAAATCAACACTTCCCGCAAATGACGATTATTCGGCACAAAATCAGACATTTTCACGAAACCAGAAGTATCTGATACCAAAACAAAACCACTAATGTGTCGAAGCAGTTTGTTTGCCATATGTCTGAGCTTGGTTTATGACGTTTAGGTTATGTTAGAACCGACTAGCACACACTAACAGAATCGGCGGCATCCATTGACAAACAGCGGGAACTTAGTTGCCCACCTAATAGATTAACGAAACCAACGCAAGACTGAGTCTGGTCGAGGCCTTCTGCTCTCGAGTGGAGTGAACAAGAATAAAACAAAAAAAGAAAATACCTACAAAATGAACTTAAATTGATTCGTATTTGAAAGTTAATACTGGAAATAATAATGAAATATGGGAATTCAAGAAAGCCCCAAAAGAATTTTGCACCAGCTCCATTAAATTTCTTTGAAAGTGTGTTAAATTTGATTTCTTATTTCAAATTCCTATATTTTTGGCAAATTTTTGTAATTCCTCTCTTATATTTAAATTTACTCCATCACAATTTTTTTAACTAAAACTAAACTGAGTTGTTTTGCCAAGATTTAAAAAATATACGTGAAGTAAAGTATAGCGGTTCATTAAAAAAAAAAAAAAAACAACAATAATAAATATGTTTCGTTATATTATTAATTTATTCGAAAGAGCAACCATTCCCACTATAGGGTCCGGCACTCGAAGTGAACCCTTTAAAAAGGCTATACATTTAGTTTGGATTACTTTTATTGAATTCAAAATAAAGAATGTGCGAAAATGATACAAAATTAAGAATCAATTTACTCGATTTGCTCGATATGACCACCTTTTGCCTTGACTATAACCTTGAGACGGTCCAGAAACGAGTCGCAAGCTGCCCGAATGTTACTTGCAGGTATTTTGGCGCACTCCCGGACAATGCCTTTTTTCAGCGCCTCGAGCCTAGTGAATCTTTTAGTTCTGACCTTGCGCTCCAAAATGACCCAAAGAAAATAATTTATCGGATTAGCGTCTGGTGAGATTTGAGAGCCATTGGGTGGACGTTATGAAGTTCGGAACGTTGTTTCTTAGCCATTCTTGGTTCACTCGCGCTTTGTGAAACGGTGACGAGTCCTGTTGAAACGTCCTGTCACCGAAAGCAACCTCGTTCGTGGCACCCCATAAAAAAAGTGTAGTGGCGTCAACTCTCGACTCCGAGGTGCCAATTGACAACGCGGAGTCGGCAGAGAACACGATTATCGTAGGGTGTGACAAGGAACGCCCTCCTGCTGGAACCAAAGACCGTCCAAGTCCATGCTTGAGGCAGATGTGGCGTTTTCGGCAGCATTTTCCAAGCGAAATGGGCCAGTGACGCTCCAAATTCCGCACCTAACAGTCACTCTCTGAGGATGAACGGGGTTCTCAATGATTACGCGCAGGTTCTCCAATCCCCAGATGTGGCAGTTTGTTACAAGTTTTCAGAATATTTTAGCTCTATAACTGCCCTTTTGTAATCAAGCCTGACTGATCTCTGTACTTTAGAGGCCCACCTATATTAAAATTTACCTCATCATAATTTTTGGACAGTGAATTCAAATTTTAAATTTTCAGTAAAAATTTTATTTATTTATTAAAATTTTAAATGTTCAGTAAAAATTTAAATATTGCTTCAAGTAATTTAAATAAATTGATTTAAAAATATTACATAATTCTTCACTTACATTAAAATTTAGCTGTGATTTGATTGAGTCTCTAAAATGGCTATTCCACTGGAATATTATAATCCACTTTGTCATACCCTGCCTGACTCCGAAAGGCAGATGGTTTTTTATGAGGAGATTTTTCATGGCAGAAATACACTCGGAGGTTTGCCATTGACTGCCGAGGGGCGACCGCTATTAGAAAAAGCATTTTCTTCATGTTGATTTTACCGAGATTCGAACCTACGTTCTCTCTGAATTCCGAATGGTATTCACGCATCAACCCATTCGGCTACGGCGGCTGCCATAAATAGTTCTGTATAATTGTTTATCTGATTTTTCCGGCAGACGACTTGCCGTTGCTGTTTACAACCTCTTCCCACCTCTCGACCAATATGTTAATGCCGTTCCGCCAAAAATCACCTGGTCTGGTGTCAAAGAATTTATTGAGCCAGTTTCTAAGGAGCTCTTTATTACCAAAGGTAACGCCCTTCATATGATTTGATAGAGAGCGGAAAAGATGGTAATCGGTCCGTGCAAGGTCCGGAGAATACGGCGGATGCAGAAGGACCACCCATTCGAGCTCTTGGAGTGCGGCTTTGATGACGTGTGCAGCATTGGCGTTGTCGTGATGGAGTATCATTTGACTATGTCGATCTGGTCTTTCCAGTTGAATAACCTGATGCAAGCGGAGTAGCTGCGGAATGTAGAGCTCCTTGTTGACCGTGACATTCTTTTCGAGCATATCCCAGTGCACCATGCCCTCCCAGTTCTACCAAACACATTTCATGATTTACTTTGAATGAAGATCCGACTTGACTCTCGGTTTTGACGTACCTCTTGGAGCCACCCACTACTTTCCTTTCTTCATTGGCTTCATATATAGGCTTCATTTCTCATCTGCCGTTACGACTCGGCACAAAATCGAGCAATGGCGAGCGAGATGCTGAGAATCAATTTGAAGGCTATTTGTTTTGCTTTTTTTTCGTTGAGCTCGGGAGATTTTTTGTGAAAAATAAATGGAACTACACATATATGAAAAAAAAAACCATAAATGGAACTACACATATATGTAGACTTAGAGGTGGACAATTGCATCAGTAATTGGGACATCTCTAACTAGAAACCAGGATCATCAAAGGCACTCCACAGGGGGAGTATTGTCTCCACTTCTCTAGTTATGCGTTATTAGCAAAGTTTTAACAAAACTTAATAGAGGTGGGGTAAAAGCGGTGTCATACGCTAATGATGTGGTGTTAATGGCGTCAGGACTGTGTCCTAATACGATCAGTTTGATCATCCAAAGGGCGTTAGGCGAGCTTAACTCTTGGGCCACAGACCGTGGCCTAGGTTTACACCCGCATAAAACAGAGCTTATGCTTTTCACCACCAAAGTTGGTACCTTATAACTTTTACCCTACCAAATATTAACGGACAAACTCTCTCACTATCACCCAACGCAAAATACTTAGGGGTTATTCTGGAGTCCAAACTAAGCTGGAAATTAAGCGTCGAAGAACGGGTAAGGAAAGCAGAAATTACTTTATATGCCTGTAAACGTATGCTTGGAAGAATATGGAGTCTTCAACCTAAGCATTCATTATGGCTGTATAAGACGTATGGTTCGGTAGGTTGGTGGAAAGCTCTAGGCAGAGAATACAATACCAAATTACTTGGAAGAATAAAAAGATCAGCCTGTGTCGGTGCAATCAGATCATGTCCTAAGGAGGCTCTCAACGCACTGACACAAGTTATTGCAATAGACCTACAATTTAAGAAAATGGCAACCATGAGTGCATTTAGGTTAAGCGAAGCGGATCACTGGAGAGAAAAAACTTACGGTCATGCTAGTCTATTATTGCGACAAACTCAGCTAATCTCGGTGAGAACTGACTACATCGTCCCGATGGTAACATTCAATAGGAATTTTGCCACTCTCTTTCCATCTCAGGAGGAATGGAATAAGCGATTCTCTCTAAACAACTTCGACACTACAGTCTATACGGATGGCAGTAAAATGGGCTGCGGTGTTGGAGCTGGTATATATTCTCACAGACTTAAACTTGAAAGATCTGTGCGTCTCCCTAATACCAGCAGTGTCTTCCAGGCGGGAGTACTGGCAATTGGGGAAGCTTGTAGGCTACTAATCACGGATTTCTCTTTTATGGGCAATATCGCTATTCATTCGGATAGCCAAGCTGCAATCCAGGCACTGGATTCAGCTGCAACAACCTCTAAGGTGGTGGAACAAAGCAGGAATAGCCTCACCATATTGAGTGAAAACCATAAAGTTACCTTAATCTGGGTGCCGGGACATCGGAATATTGAAGGTAATGAAAAAGCAGATGAACTGGCAAGAGGGGGATCTGCCGTGAATAACGCTCTTACAGAATCGGTATTCACATCATTAGGTGCAGTCAAGAGTGCAATTTCCCTAATATACCTCTGAATCACGGATTGTAGATGGAGAGACCAGACGAAATGCAAAATTAGCAGGACGTTATGGCCCACCTACAACCTCAAGCAATCGTCAACATTAATAAGCATGAAACGACGGGACGCCTGGAGACTAACGGCAGTCATAACTGGCTTTTGGTCTATCGAAGAACAGGCATCCAAAATGGGCATCCCTCACAACACATACTGTCACAGTTGCAAACAACCGGACAAAAAGGAGACAATCTTCCATTTCCTCTGTGAATGCCCTGCCCTATGGAAGAACAGAATGTTAACCCTGCGCCGACCGCTGTTCGGGAATCTCGAACAACTGTCTGGCTTAAACGTCAACAACCTAATAAGGTTCTAAAACCGCACAGACTGGATGTAGTCGTGCCGTAAATAACCGTTAACAACGAGGATGTGGCAACAAAATGGTGCGGAAGCGCTAGTTGGATTCTGGAAGAATCACCACTTTTACCAACCAACGCATATATGCCCCTATCTATCTAATGACATATTTAACTTTGAGGATGAACAAAAACTAAAATTGTGGGGCGCGAGGGTATGAAGGAAGCCATCCGATTTAGATGAACTCTCATATGATTTACTTTAATAATATATTATTTTGCTTAACGGAAAGGCATTTAACTAGTTTTGAATATCAGAGAAATGTGTAAAGGGAATAAAATGCAAATTTTAGGAAGGTCTCCACGTTGCACCTGCCTCTTTAGTAATTATTCCCCCATGAAATTTTACACCCTTTACGTTTCTTAAGAGTGATGCTGAAGGGTAGAATTGTGCTAAAACAGGTGTTAACAACAATTTATCGAGTTTATTCTGCTTGAAAAATTGCTTTCCGAACAGAAATACGCAAACACAAACAAATACAAGAATTTGAGAAAATCCAAGCAGAAATGCATTGCATGCGTGGCATGCAACAAGAATAGGACACTTTGGGAAAAACTGCAATTCGGCTTATACAAAATAGCCTTATATGTGCGAGAAGGTGTGAAATGCTTGATATGTATTAGCTGAGTATGTTTGTATGTGTGCACACATGAATGGAAATGTCATGTTTCATGCAATTTTTGGAAGATTTCTGCAAAATTTTAGGCTATGCGGTTTGGCACACACCAAGAGCCAGTCACTCTTCATTGTTCTCTTGATGCTTTGGCTTTGCTCTTAGACATTATTTGGACACTGAAAGGGGTTAGCTTTGATGCAGTTGGGTGACTGACAGCGTTGAAAATCCAGCTTACCTGGCCACCTGCTTACCTGGCTACCTGCTTACCTGACCATACGAGTAAGATGAATGAATGCACCCAGTCTGCAGGCGAACACAACTGTCTGATTCAGAAATGCACGCCATGCTTCGAAGATATGTAATTTATGCATTGGTGTAATTTTTCATTTTGACACGCACGCACTTGTTTACTCGTTCAATTGTTCGTCTATTGATTCAATTAGCAACCTATTTCAAGGCGTATGGACTTGTACTTGCAGATATGCAGATATGGAGACATATTTCCAGAGGCGTTGTGCTGCCGAGGTAGTCGTGAAGGAATTTTAATGTTGAACGGACTTTTCGTTGTCTTCAGTGAATTTGGAGCTCGATAGCGTATTAGGTTAATGATAATAATAATTAAGTTTTTGTAGTGTGTCCAACGATCGACACTTCAACCTTAAAGTTCTTTTGTGTCCTACCACATGTTTTAGAAACAGTTAATGCTAGTTGCAATGGCTGGCACTAGCATCATCCAACGCACTATATCAGATTCTATTTATCCGAGATGTTCCCTGCCTCAGGCTGGAAATTGATTTAAAGTCTTCATTTTTCTTTTTGAATAACCTTTCTAGCAAATAAATAAAAGTCATTTTGAGTGATGGAAATTCTTATTCTGGCACTCCATTTTTTTTTAAGAAGGCAATATGATGGTAATGGTAATGGTAATGGTTGTACAGGTTAGGCAAAGGTCTTCGTGCACTGTGACCAGATCGCTCTATTGTGTGCCCATAATCATTATTAATTATCTAGTATACCGAGGAATAGAACCAGCTCCTTAGGTGAGAGCAATTGTAGGTCTTCCTCCTGTAGTAGGTACGAGCCCAGGACTCTGTGCCTCCTGTGGCCTAATGTCTCACAGTTGGTGATTAAGTGTTCCATAGACTCCTCTCAGCACAGCAGAACCTGTATCATCTTGTACTAGATAATCCTTTTGTGTTAAAGTATTTATTACAGGCAAAGTGACCTGTTAGTGCTCCACAGAGTAATCTGAGGTCCTTTTGATCTAGGGTTAGAGCAGATCTTGCTCTGTTGGCATTGAAGTTCAAAAACTTTTTGGAGTGATTAAGTTTGCTTGTGCCATTCCAGTGTTTCCTAATTTTAGTTTGGTTCCATATTTTGCTTTTCTGTTTTATATTATTTTTGTTAAAGCCAAAAAATAGGGTTGGTTCAATAAATAGCCCTTCTGCCCCTTTTTTGGCATAAAAGTCTGCCTCCTCCTTTGTCTTGGTACCCAAATCGGTGAGACCTGATTACGAGGGGCCAGTTTGTCGAGTGCATTGTCACACTCTAAGCAAAATGATAGGAACATCATCTAAGTGCCGTCGCACTGAGGCTGAATTCAACCCTGGAACCGTGACAACATTTCATCAAGGGGGAGCCGCGCTTATGTCTATTGACACAACAGGGACCAGGGCGTTCAGGTTCCTCTAACATGGGCGTGTGGTAGTCATACGCTATCGGTAGTATCCATTCCACTATGTTTATAAGTGGTTCTGCAGCAAATGGAACATCGGAAAAAATTTCGTAGGTATTATTGGCATGTCGTGGTCTGATATTCCAGAAGTTCTTCAAGCGTTAGGTGCTGCTCTCTCCGGCGATCGCAGTAGAAGAATACGCACTTTCCATCGCTGTTGCAGTTCGGGCAGAACGATGTTCAGATTAAATCGATGGAGGTACTCCAAAAAACAAGCGTGCCCACTTAGTATTTAAGTGGGATAATAGTTAACGTCTCCGTGTCTCCCGGCCACCCATTGAGTCACCTGCTAGTTGACGAATCCTATCTGCTTTCTCATTCTTCTCTCGAATGCAGTCACTCTGCAGCTTTTTCTACTAACGACGGCTTAGTTCCTCTCCTGCCACAGAAACGGCAAAATTCCTTTGCCTGAATGTCAGCTGGTAGTTTGCCCGCAATAACGCCTTTTGTGTCTCTTGAGATCGTTCTGTATCCACGTTCCACCCTTATTACACTTCGCCGATATACCTGTGCTGCCTATTGTAGGCTGTATGTTTTGGCTCCGGCCCATACAGGGGTAACATAAAAGACTACGAAGCGGCATTCGTGTTAGCACTCCATTGCTTGTATGTTTATTTACTGCAGCTGTTTAGTTCACAAGTGTCAAATATGATTGATGTACGACACCATTTGTAAAAATTATAAATCTTCCGATAACGTGATTTGTGAGCCTCTATGTGTATCTGAGTTGTTCATTAGGTGTTTGATTTTTTTTACTTTTTTATTTGTATTATCTCCAACTGAATATTGCTCTGTGGACACCAAAGCCCTTAAGGAGGTATTCTGGTCTAGATGCCTCAATTTTAGGTATTTTTAAATTTAAGATAAAAAAATGAAAAACATTTTTACTATTTTTTTATGGTTTTTATTAATATTGGAAAAGTATAAAACAAACAAAAAAAAATAAAAATAAAATCGTGGAATTTCAGGCCGGCGGAGTGGAGGCTACATAAAACACGGTGCTCCATGGTTGACATGATTCCAACCCTTGTTGTGATCTAAAACAAACAAATTGAAACAATTTTTGCATTAGTTAGGGTGTCGCTATCGGATTACGCCAAAGCAAAGAAAAAAAAATTCACCAAATGTCGTCAACTTGAAAAAAAAATTTTTTTTTAACCTCCTTTTCTACCATTTCAAATTTTTTAAAGATACTTCAAACTTAAATTTTTCAAAATTCGAGGTAGGCGCGACAGACAGGTGTATAATAAAAAAATTCTTATCAAACTTCAAAGCGATCGGTAGAGTAGGACTTGAGATATCATGACGACCATCTCAAAAAAAGTAGTTTTGAGAAAATTGCATTTGAAGTTTGAGCAAAAATTCCAATAGAATAACTTAGATCATAATATTTACTACTTTTTCTTCTTCTTAATTGGCGCGATAACCGCTTACGCGATTTTGGCCGAGTTTAACAAAGCACGCCAGTCGTTTCTTTCTCATACTAACTGGCGCCAATTGGACACACCAAGTGAAGCCAAGTCCTTATTCACCTGATCTTTCCAACGCAGAGGAGCCCTTCCTCTTCCTCTGCTACCTCCAGCTGGTACCGCATCGAATAATTTCAGAGCCGGAGCGTTTGCATTCCTTCCGACGACATGACCCAGTCAACGAAGCCGCTGGATCTTTATCCGCTGCGCGAGTCTATGTCATCTTAAAGCTCATACAGCTCATCGTTCCATCGTCTGCGATACTCGCCGTTGCTGACGTGCAAAGGTCCAAAAATCTTGCGCAGACTCTTTCTCTCAAACACTGCAAGCGACGCTTCATCGGATGTTGTCATCGTCCATGCTTCTACGCCATACGTTAGGACGGGCATGATGAGAGCCTTGTAGTGTCTTAGTTTTGTGCGTCGAGAGAGGACTTTACTGCTCAGTTGCCTACTTAGTCCAAAGTAGCACTTGTTGGCAAGAGAGATTCTCCGGGTTTGGGTACATACGTAAATTATGACATAAAATTTGTTTTCATTTCTCATCTACTCCACTGTGCCCACTTCATCGTTTATTGTGCGCCAGTGGCATCCATTGCTGCTGATTTGGTCTTGAGTGGCGTATCATTGCCTACAACTATTCTGGAGCCCGGTTCTGTGTTCCAACCAAATTGCTAGGCTGCCAAAGCTGAACAGAGCTTTGTTGAATAATCGATGCTTTCTACGTCTTCTTTTGCGGCAAAAGCAAAGAAGGAGCTAAATACATACAATAGCTTCTGCCACTTTTCAGGTGGTTATTGTTCTTAAAGGGTTTTTGTTGGTGTTGAGTTTACGCATTGTTTCATTGTTGTTGCCTGTTGTCTGTTCCTGGTGATGCTGCTGGTGCTGCTTGGTATTAGCACTTAAATGCTTTTTCAACAATACGCTAGCTTTTCGCTTTCTGTTCCTTTCCTTGTTGGTCTTGCTACGTTGTTGGCGTAGTTTTTGTTACTTGCACCGCCAGTGCCGCTTACCTTCATTGCTTGTTATAGGTACACGTGACCAAGTTTGACATTTTAATGCACGTTTCAGGTTTGCAAAGGCCAAGAGTAGCAGCACTTTTTTATTGCCGCTTGTTTGTAAGCACAAATGTATGTTTGTATGTATTCCTGTTAAGATTGTATGCTCGTATGTTTGAGCTAGCACTGGAGTGGTATTCCATTTCAGCAATGCAATCTCATACAAATAAACGCATACATACATACACGCATGTACACATTTGTTCTTCGATGCCTCGTGTTTGTGTTTGCGAATTTGCGTTGGACATTTGTGCCAAAGTGTTGATGCAAAGGTAGGTCATAGCTATGATCTTGTGCGTGTGTGTGTTCTCAGTTGAATTTGCTTACTGAGATACATCTCTGGAATGGAATTTTGTTGTATTGATTGCACTTAGGCTCTGCGTAAAACGTTTAAGTTCCGTAAGAGCACAAATGCAATGGACAATCCATTTAAGCTATTAAAGAGTGGGAGAAGATTTTTATCAGCACGAACCAACATATTTATGTATGAACCATAAAGTCTCCTTTTGTACCGGAATTAGCTTTGGTTTAGAATTTTAAACTTTTCTTTTCAATTTACGATTTTGATCACATGAAAAATATATTCATCTACGCCGAGGCTAAAGAAGTGTAGTCTATTTCTGATAGTGATATCAAAGATTCCAGACTGGTGATATCAAAGATTCCAGACTGGATATTTTTTGGTGGTGAACGAGCCTCAGGACGAATGGCCAAAATATTCGAACGACACCACTAATGAGAGCTAGTTAATTGGTTTGGATAAAGTGGGGAGTGTCGCAAATATTGTGGATACACAGGGTTTGCTTGAAAAGTAATGAGCCTTATTTTTATTAAGCAGTTTTATTAAGGAGGTAGTATGGTATTTTTTTTTCTCATTTTTTTTTTTTTTTTTTTTAAATTATTCTATAACATCTTAAGATTATTGTGTGAAAGTTTGAAGTGCATTAGAGTAAAATTGACAAAGACACAAAGGATTAGGTATCTACCTCTCCAACCGGATTTCACGCTGCCGAAAATCTTTAAACGCGTTTTTCTCACACTTGCCTTTTTTACGGTCGGTGTCCACTGTAGATTCATATCTACTGCACCGATTCTTTTCAAATTTGGTTTTTTTGTTTCTTTACTTTATTCACGAGGTAATGACGTCGAGTTTTTTTTTTTTTTAATTTTGTCATATTTTAAAACAACAAAGTTTTCAAGTTTTTTTTTATGAAAAATCGGTGTTTTGACTTCAAAGCGCTTTAAAAAAAAAAAAAAAAAATTCGACGTTGTTACCTGCGAAACTTTATTAGCTGATGAAATCAATTTGGTTTTTTGATTTTAGTTGATCCAGTAATGAGTTCTGAGGGACACCGCAATAAAACTTTTTTATGAGACGTCCGCGAAGATTCGCTGCCACCAACTCATTTCTTCATAAAAATCAATGAAAATTTCACACAATATTCTTTAAATATGACTTTATAATGAAGTAATTTTAAAATTTTGAATAAATCAACTGTGTCGACAAAAAAAATTTTCGAAAAATATGCTTGTTTTACACCGAATTAACCATACTACCCC
>JAYXIM010047650.1:0-14763 GCA_037575425.1 Anastrepha fraterculus
TTTTTCGTTCGACCCAAATTGGGGGACATCAGAATTCGTTTTAGAGGCATGGTTCCTTCGGCAAAGTTTCTTATTTTGATCCCTAGAATACGATTTTCACAGAGCAATGAGCGATTTTTAAATCGACCCGCCCTAATATACATATATACCTGAAAGCTCAATTCGTTAGCTATAATAGAAATAAGTTGAATTCCCGTCCAAAGGCGAAAAAGTCTGGCCAGACTCGGGTACCCAATGGAGGGTTAACGATTCCAATAACGCCTTTAAAGTAAGAAAGCCCTTTAAGGGGTTACATCTAGTTAGAAGCCCTGAAAAATGAGGTTTTTAAAAAAATTTTCCTGAGAAAACTTCTGAATTAATTGTTTTAAGCCTTTGTACACATATTATGGGAACTTTGAATAATATTTAAAAAAATTTTATTTGCAAGAATAACAGTTTTTATAGCTGCTACAGCAGATTTCCAGGAACCCCTCCAAAAAAAGACGTTTTACGGTGACCACTATATCTCCGAAGTGGATTGTCTTAAATGAAAAAACCAAACGGACTTGATTAAAGTATTGTATATTCTTGTAATTAATCGAAGGAATAAGCAAAAAAAAATTTATTGACAAAATGGCGGCTTCTCAAAAAAAAAAATCTATTTTTTGGAATATTTTTGGCCTTAAATTGTGTATAAACAAAAAAATGTTTATCGGTTTTAAAAAAGCTTCGATTAAGTACTAGAAAATATAGTTCAGAAGCCGGTGTAAAAATTTCAGACTAACCGGTTTAGCCGTTTCCGAGAAATCGTGGTCACCGACTTTCAAAACACAGTTTTGAGAAAAACAAGGTTAAACGCCGGCCTGCTAATTTAAAGTGCTCTGACGCGTCGTTACATTTATGCGTATAACTTCAAAAATAATCTTCGGAATGACTTGAAATTTTCATAGTGTTTACTTAAATATATGTACATTACAAAAATGAAATAAAAAAGAAATCGATTTTTTGAAAATTCTAACTAGATGTAACCCCTTAAGGTGTTGGTGAACTGGTTTAACAGGATACGCTACTGCGGACATGAGCCGTAATACGAGTATACAAAAAACAAAATTGTTTTTAATTTTGAAAAGAAACCACTGTATGAACCACCCTCTACATATGCCTCACAAGCAGAAAAAAGTATTGCATTATACAATTCAAAAACAAAGATTTTTGTAATATTTTTTAGTGTGCAGTATTAATTTCTCGTGCGCTCATTGCCAGCGATGCGGAAGGCAAGGACGTAATCTGCATGCGATACATTTCGCTTGACTTTTATTACACCGTTTCTTATTTTTCGTTTAACTCTTTATTCTCTTTCCAAGTAACTTCAGTTTTTTCAGCAACAGCTGTGGTAAACGTTCGCTTTTTAGCCCTTTTATCACATTTTACATATTCACTGCATCCGAAGGTGATAACCCAATTTTTTGTACATTTTATGAAATAATTTTTTTTTATCGCATGATAGTTGGTTAAATATTTTATTTTACCTCTTCAAATAACCTCAATATAATCATTTAAATACGTTTCCTCTAAGCACGGCTACCATTTATGGCTCACAGATAATCATGACTTTGCTTATTTGTGTTAATGACGAGTAAATTAAGTAACTTCAATATCTTCAACAGCTTAAATCATTCGTAAATGGTTTCCGAAAGTTAGCACTGTTAAACTAATACCTTACGACCTTCAAAGCAAAATTACTCGTATGTACATGTACACATTTTGCTTTGATTACAATCTGAAGGCTAATAGCAACAATACATGACTTAGAAATGAGTCTAGGTTAGGTTGTGAGATTGCCCCGCGGAGGAGGGCTGAGATGGAATTGAATGCAAATTCGTCTAAGGGGCAAAGGTGGGCAAGAGTATCTATTCTGTTCTGAAATTAGTCAACACAGAGAAAATGAAGCACAAAATCAGGTGTAAAGTTATAAATGGTTATGATTGATGGAAGAAATTCTTTGGAAATTCCATTGAAGAGTAAGTTGATGGAAATGTGTTGCCAATTTTTTGTTCAACGAGCATTTAGTAAAATAGCGATTTTACAAATTTTATTCAAATAAATACAGGATGGCGCGAAATATGGTATATTTCACATTTATGAACTGAAAAGCTGCAGTATAACAGCTACAGTAGATTAGATTAGATTTGTGGGGGGTTGGACAAGTCCATGCACTCAGTCAGCAGACCATTGTACTACACCCGGATAGATATTAGTAGGAAGAATAGAGATAGGAAAGATAAAAATGGATGGTAAAAACAGATAAATTAGTTTGAGGTCACTCTTTCACAAATCTCTTGGATGCATTGATGAATTTTAAGAGATCCGGAAGAGGAAGAGTATGAACTTTGTCCATAATCAGTGTATCGCAACCCAATATCCTAAGCCTGATTCTGGAAAATGTAGGACAATGCTCTGCAGTGTCGTCATTCTCAAGACAGAATAGGCATATCGGGCTGTCCACGACCCCCATGGTAGCCATATGCTGACCACAGACGTTGCGCAATGTGATTACTCTCACCAGTACTCTCAGGTCCTTTCTGCTGAGTTTTAGGAGAAAGGTCGCTAATTTCCTGTTTGGTTCTTTCCCCAAGCACTTGGCTACTCTGCACGAGTTCAACTCAGACCAACGACCTCTGAGGGTAGACCTCATAAAGTCGTCAGTCCATAGTGGAATCGATACAAAATTGACACCTAGAAAGGGTTCAGGGCCTAGTGGCATACTTGCAGAGCCTTCATTTGCCAATTTATCAGCTAACTCGTTCCCTGCAATACCACAATGTCCAGGCACCCAAATAAGACTAACTTTGTTGTGTTTTGCAACATTGTGCAGTTTTGTCTTACATTTACCGACTAACTTCGAAGAGCAGCTTGGGTTAGTAAGGGCTTTCAGTGTACCTTGACTGTCACTACAAATTCCAATACTGTTGCCCCGCCACTTTTTCTCAATTAGCCAGTACGCCACATTCAAGATGGCATAGACTTCCGTAAGGAATACCGTGGCCATTTGTCCTGTGGCATACTAGTACTTAGTGTCTTCGTCTAAGTACCATCCAGATCCGCTTCCATCACTGGTTTTGGATCCGTCGGTGTAGAAAGTGTGCTGATATTCCGTTAATAAGTTCTCTAGACTTAACCATTGATCTCTATTTGGAATCAAAACATCATACTTCCTACCGAAGCCAACGACAGGCACCCGATTGTCCACCGGCATCGAGAACAGTGTGAACCGCTCCGACAACTGGTGGTATATCTGACAATGGCCAGTGCTTACCTCATTTGCCCAGACTTCGTTTAACTTGAGCCTGTACGCCGCCTTCATGGCTTCCTTTCGAATTTGAAGATCTAGAGGTTGCAAGTTCAGAATTAGGCATTAAGGGCATCACCAGATGTCGTACTCATGGCCCTGCTACAGTAACAAACAATCAATGTAGAGCGTAAACGTCAAAATAAAGATTTGCATCACCCAAAATCTATTTTTCGTTCATTGAAAGATTAATAATTTCACTCAACGTTCTTTCTCGTTTGTGTCGTTTGCTCTTTTTTTTGGCCGACTACGTCTATTTTTCTACAGCGGACTAAAGCTGCAATTAGTGGTGCTGCACCGCAGCCATAACCAAAACCATAGCAAAGAAGTGTTCTGATCAAACATATGGGCATCACTGTAAAGGAGTATAAGTGCCGCACCATAATGCCGTATGTTTTTATTGAATTTTGGTTTTTTTTTAGAAATGAATGATGAAAAACTAATTGACTTAGTGGAAAATTGTGCGTGGTTTTATATTATAACAAAGAGGGAATGTTGTCATTAATTTTACTTCCATATCTGTTATTTATGGTTACGGCATGACTAATCGACAAATGCTGTAATGCTGCGGCTATGGTTACGGTTACCCCTATGGCACTACTAATTGCTGCTTAATACTGCTTTACACAATATTCATAAGTGCTTCGATGTAGCAGTGCTGAAAGAAAGGTTTTTATACCAATTTGGAGTTCCTAACCTCGAAAATGTCATATTTTTGTGCCTAAGCGATTAAGTTCTGCGGCTTGCACGTTGTTTTCCAGCATCAGGTTAAGAAGTCACACAACAGCGAGTCACCCTGTCTGTCACCTTTTTTGATATCAGACGGCTCCGAAAGGTTTTTCCAGGTTCTGATGGCGCGTCTGGTATTGAGCAGCGTTATACATTATCGAGCAATGCATTAAAGTTATTCAGGTTTATTATGAAAACGAGCGTTCAAATCAAAATGCAAATCGCGCACTCTGTGATTTTTTCGTCGTCCAAATGTGCGTACAATCGGAAAAATGGTTCAAAACTTTGAGCAAACCGGATCTGTAGGAGATGTGAAAACACCAGTGCATGCTCGTACAGCTCGTCATGGTCAGAATGGGGACAGGAAATGGGAACAGTGAATGACCTATTTTTGAAGAAAATCATCTTCAGTGATCACATTTTCACCTCAGTGGATTCGTCAATAAGCAGAATTGCCGCATTTGGGCGAATGATAATTCAACAATGATTGTCGAAAAACCAATGTAGTAACAAAGAGTGACTGTTTCGTGCGGTTTATGGACCGATGGCATCATTGGACCGTATTTTTCCCAAAATGAGGCCGGTCCGGCAGTTACTGTGAATAGTGTTCGCTATCGTGAGATGATAACGAACTTTTTATGGCCCGAATTGAAAGATATGGATGTGGACGATATGTGGTTTCAACAGGACGGTGCCACGTGTTACACAGCTAACGAAACAATGGCTCTTTTGCTCGAAAAATTTGATGGCCGAATACTCTCACGTCGCGGCGATGTCAATGGGCCGCCAAGATCATGTGGCTTGACACCGTTGGACTTTCTTTGGGGTTATTTGAAAGAAAAGGTCTACGTCGATTAGCCAGCAACAATTCAAGAGCTAAAGGATGAAATTATTCGGCACATTAACGGCATAGAACCTCAATTATGCCCCAGCGTCATCAAAAATTTGGACCATCAGATGGAGGTGTCCTGCCGAGGCCGCGGCGGTCATTTGGCCGGCATTTGGTTCTATACGTAATTGAGCCACACCAATGTTATCATAATAAAAAGAAATGATAATAATTTCTTAAAAAAATTGTATTTTATTCAAAATCAACACCGGCCCTTAAAACTTAACCATCCTTTAGATAAGGAACTATTTGCATTTGGTGGTCTTTGGAGGTGTGCCGCCGAGACCGCGGCGGCCACTTGGCCAATATTTTATTCTATACGTAATTGAGCCATACCAATATTATCATAATAAAGAGAAATGCCAACAATTTAAAAAAAAAAATTATTTTATTCAAAATCAAAACCGGCCCTTAAAACTTAACCATCCTTTAGAATAGCAGAATCCGCTGTTATATGACCTGATTATTATGCTTGCCATCGATAGCTCCTAAGCAATTTGGCATGCCAGCCTTTGTATAAAATTTGTTTGTAATTTCTCTTAGTTCGCTGACGTTCGGAGGTGACAAATAAATCACATGCCATGCATTCCAAGTAGCGTCACATGTTTCATACACAGGTCCGGCACTGGAAGTGCAACCAATTAAAAAGGCAATCAATTTAATTTGTATAAATTTCGGCACAGTTGAAATGCCAAGCTTTAAGCCCAAGCAAGCAATTGCACATTACATCGCTGTGCAAAGAATCTGAAATTGTTTGTGCATTTCACATTTCCATACAATAGTGTTACTGCCAAGCGCGATTTATGGTACCGTCCACTAAGTTGTTTAAAAAAAAAGCAAGTAGTTAGCTTTTTGACTGCAATATGACAAGTATTTATTATTTTGTGATTAACTCTTATATATAAATTTTCGTGCTTATTAATAAGTACTACATTATTGGATTTCCTTACTACGTAATTTATTTCATATAACTTAAATTCTATGGAAAGTTGAGGTTGCGGTAGCGGCCGTAACTCGCGTCTCGGGGTGATTGCTTTTCTGTTAGAAAAGTGCTCCAGGATTGATTGTAAGAAGCTTAACAATAAATTGATACTACCAACATTCATTCCCGGTTGCTTTATTAAAATGTTCCTTTCTTTACGTTTAGTCGCTTAATGCAAGTCCTGAAAAATCCTTCTTCCTGGAGAGTCATACATATTAACTGGTCGAACCCGCCATTTACGCTTACTTCCATTGAGCTCGCTATACGCTTCATAAGCTGTGTTTGTTACCAATGCAATTTTAGCAATCGTTGATGCGAGATTATCGCTTATGTGGATATTGCATTTCTTCTTATCCCAAACCTTTGCTAGTCGCAGAAATTTTAAATGAATAACAACGCAAAACCTCTAAATCACCTGTTTTGCTTGCCACAGACAAGAAAAATTTGATTGTCGCGACGTCGTGAAGTGATTCTGCGCCTTAAACTGCTGCAGTCGTTTTTTTGTGGTGTCCGCAGCTTCTTTTGTCTCTGCTTTGACTCCATTTGTTCAATTTTGTTTTTAAGCTCATTAGTTAAATGTGCTAGGAGGGTCTCCTCAGTTGTTATTCGAGCATCACAGGCCACCGAATATGTTTGATGATTATGCTTTATTAATCGTTTTGTGAGTGTTAATTTTTCCTTAACCCGATTGATGTCATGCACTGGTTTTTTGCAAATTTTACTCATAGCCAGGCGATAAGCGTAAATTCGAAATTGCAGTGAATTTTTTTTCAACCTGGATTTGGTTATTTCACTATTACTCGTAACAGCGGACATTTTTTATGATTGGTTTTACTGCGTTGTGAACCAGAGAACTTCTGATAGGTTTGCTTCAAATATCTGCTCTTTTTATAGTATGCAGTTGTAGAATTTATTTTTACCGCTATGTATTACCTGCGTCAAGATCAACTGCTGGCGAAAAGGAATTATGCACCTGCCGTTGCGTGGTTGCGTATGGGACAATTTTTGTATTGGTCGGTATTATTATGCGAACTTTTCACAAAAATATTAGACGGGAATAACAATAGAGGATTAAGTAGTTAAAAATAATACGAAATGTCTTTATTTATACTTTTCTAATAAAAATAGAAGCAAATTTCCCGGCAATTTTATGCAACTAAGGACTAGAATGTAGACACAAACGTAAAGCAAGCAGGTAAGAAAATACAAATTAAATAACACATTTTGTTGTTGCGTTAATTGTTTTGCATGCCACATTCTGAAATAAATAGTATGCTACTAGCAAAAATCAAACATTTATATTATTGTGTTCAATAATAAACATGTAACTGAATGCACATGCTATTTTGTTTTTGTTTTTTGTTTGTTTTTCTTTTGTTTTTAGTTAAATAATGTATTAAATAAGTCACCAAGGTTCTTTGTTAGGAATTTTCCCATTATTAAAGTTCCTTGAAAACAGAATTTTTGCATAATTGGCACTCGAAGCTACATACTTTGTGAGTTTTCCTCCAGGAATTGTATTATTGTATTTGGGTTGAACATATCTACATATGTATGTATGCCTTTATGTTAGTAAAAGAATGTCAAGTGGTGAGTTTTTGCACAAATCATATTTTCCCCATAAAAAAGGATTTTCCCAAAATTCAGGGACTGTTAATGTTTTACATATGTATGTGTGTATGTAGCGTTACGAGCAAGGTGAAACCACGTAAGGTGTCTTCGCTATAGCAGCTGATTTGGGTTTTTCTTGTTTTGAAAACAAAAGTGTCCTGCTTCTTTGTTGTTGACTTAATTGCTTGTTTACACTCGCTTGAATTTTCGGCATTCAAACGAGCAATTACAAAAACAAAGTGCATTTTTGTTGCTCGAGTAATATAGGCCGCAAGCATACATGAAAACGACTAATGCTCTTGTACATATATAGTAAATACTATATTACAATCATTCTATTGGCAACTACCTATGTACAGAGGGTTATGAAAGTGAAGCAAAATGCATCCCACGCTTTTAACTCTAATTTGAATTACTCTATTTGTATCTGAATTTTTGATATAATTCTGTTCTGAGGTAGTTGACTATGACTGATCGTTCGATTTGCCATTACTTCATTATAGGTCTCTTTGTCATTAAAATTTATTTTCTACTTTTTAGTTCGATTAGCAATAAAAGCGTATTTTTTAGTTTTTTTTAAACTATTTTTTATATTCTACTTTTTAGTTCGATTAGCAAAAAAGCGTGTTTTTAGTTTCTCTAAACTATTTTTTTTTATTATGAATGAAAATTATTGTTATCATTGCAGTCAGTGAATAAATGATTCGATATATTCGTGTTATATTTAATTCCTTTCTTATCGACTGTGAGTCTAACGCTATGCAGTTATCGGCCGTGATAAAGAAGTAATCGGGATGAAGAACTTATTTCGTGGAGGGAGCCTGAGAAACTGATTTACAAGAATAAATAAAGATTTTTCATTTTACAACCAAATTCACCTTACTTTTTGCCCACGTGCAAAAAAAGAAAATATTAATCCTGGCAATCCTAATAAGGATAATGGAAAACTTTTATCAAATTATTGCATTGTCATCGGTCCTTGATAGGTGTGCAAAATTTGAAGTCGATGAGATTTTTAGAAGCCAGTGAAAATTAAGCTCAAAGATTCCGTTACATACATATAGTACAACCCGACCTAATAAAAGTGTGTTAAAAATGAATCGCAAAATGTGTTGGTAAGCGCATAACTCAACAACACATGGACCAATCTTAACAATTCCTTTTTTAAAATGTTCCTTGAAGTCCAAGGTTGGTTTGTACGGCGAGAAAAATTCGAATAATTTCCGGGAAACCCCTAAAACAGCCCTTTTCTTTTTCCCATACAAATATTGCGCGTTCATGTGTGTGTGCGTCTTCGCGTTGGAGGATCAAATGCGTTCCTGGGTTAGGTGGGTTTGAAAATTTCAAAAAATCGAGTTTTGTTTTTTTGTCTCATTAAATAGTACAGTACGTTTAAAATACTCTCCTAAAATTTTAAGTCAATCCGAGTAAAATTCTAAGAGATAGACCCTTCAGAAGTTCCGCCCATTAGGCCACGTCAGTTGAGCGCTTCGCAGGTATACGTGTTTATCTCAAAACTCCATTTTTTAAGTCGGTGGACACGATATCTCGAAAAGTTATGAAGCGATTTAATTCAAATTTTGTACAAATCTTTAAAATAACATGATCTAGTTATTGAACGAAGGATTTTTTTTTTTTTAATTACAACTATTTTTTTTTTGAGCCAATGTATGTCGAAAATTTCACTAAAAAATGTGTTTTTTGGTTGAAACCCTGTCAAAAATTCAAATTTTGATTTTTTTTCTCCTTCATACAACAACGAGACTTATCCATGTACTAACGAAATCCGTTTGGTTTTCTGTTTTTAGATGAACCAATAATGAGTTATGCTGTCCACGGCAAGAGGATTTTTTTTAAACGTCAAGGAAGATGAGGTACCAACGGCTGAGTTTTCGAAATTTTTAAATAAAAATTTCACAAAATACTGTTTATATATGTATCTTAGATATAGTGAATTGCTTAAATAAAATATATGATTTTATATACTAAAAAAAAAAAATAGTCAAAATCTTCTTTTTTTCAACCTCTGAAACCCACCTAAGCCCTTCACACAAAAGTGATAATGTCGTGAACCCGACCATATTGAAAAGTCAAGAAATGTAAGAGCAATAGATTTGATTGGCCTCGCAATATTCCTTCTTTTGTTTTAGTTTCAGAATGAATTAAAGAATGGTTTCATTCACAAATAATAAATAAAAATAGGTAAGTAAATTCTAAGGATAATCAAGCAGGGCTGAACAAATCCAAACACATTTTAAGAAGAACAAAAGACAAACATTATTAATTAATCTAGAAAACCCATGTTTCTCACATAGTCAATTGTATGTTGCCTGTTCCCGTGTTGGAAGCCCATCAGATTTGTTTGTATATTCACCAAGTAATCAAACAAAAAACATTGTACCTATACTATAAAGCACTGCAAAAATAATAAAACAGATTTTTGTTAATAATTATGATTCACTTGATTTACAATAAAGCGATTACTGAAAATACTTATACACGTTTCGTTTCATTATTCTTTATTATATCGGTTATTAACCCTATGTTAATAATAATAATAATAATAAATAATTAATTATCTCTATGTTTTGTCACTTTATAAAGGGTGTTTTTTTAGAGGTTAGGTTTTCAAGATGAAATAAAACGTATATAATTTAATGTTATGGCCAAGAATTTAGCTTTATTATAAAGATAAGGGTTTGCCATTATGTTTTAAAAATGATTTCGGGCAAGTGGCCGCCGCGGCTGGCTCGAATAAATTCCAGCCGAGAGGCCCAATTTTCGACCACTTTTTGCAGCAATTGGGGCCGTATGTCAGCAATAAGGCTCCGAATATTCTCTTCCAAGACGTCAATCGTCTCGGGCTTATCTGCGTAGACAAGCGACTTCACATAGCCCCACAAGAAATAGTCCAGCGGTGTTATACCGCACGATCTTGGAGGCCACGCCACAGGTCCACGGCGCGAGATAATGCGCTCACCAAAAGTTTCCTTCAATAAATCGATTGTTGCGTTGGCTGTATGGCATGTAGCGCCATCTTGTTGGAACCAAAGGTCGTCCGCATCAACTTCGTCCAATTCAGGCACGAAAAAGTCATTAATCATGGCTCTATAGTGCTCTCCATTGACTGTAACATTATGGCCGGCTTCATTTTTAAAGAAATATGGACCATAATTCCCTCTGCCCATAGAGCACACCAAACAGTGACTTTTTGAGGATGTAACGGCGTCTCAGCAATGGCTTGTGGATTATGTTCACTCCAAATGCGACAATTTTGCTTATTGGCATATCCATTCAACCAAAAGTGAGCTTCATCGCTGAACAAAATTTTCTTCGATGCGTCGCGCGAACCGAACCATTATTTTCGTAATAAATTTGCACGATTTGCAAACGTTGTTCAGGTGTAAGTCTATTCATTATGAAATGGCAAACGAAGCTGAGCATAAATCAAGTGACAGCTGTCAAAAAGACCATCTACGAAAAAGTAGTGCCAACTTGAAAACCTAACCTCTAAAAAAAACACCCTTTAGTATGAATATTTATCACCTTTAGGTTTTCCCACTATCCCTTTAGATTATTTTTCAATCAGGTTTGAACCTTAAGTTCCCCTCTTAGCTTGAAGCCCTCTGGCAAACATCCTAGTCGGGGTTTTTAGTGGGTCCGAAAGGGGTGGCCAAAGTTCATGGAAGCGAAGGTACTTACCATAGGTCACCCGATCTTACCCTTTTCTTTAATTCTCCTGAACAGAACCGTCACCATGATGATAGGGCGGTGTGTGAGGGTCAGCAGAGTAAAAATGTCTGAAGGTCGAAATATGAACTGCCACATTCAAAATCATGACAGAAAGAAGTCTGTCGGGTCCGCTAGTAAGTGAATATATTCCTGGAAATTTTTGCTGAAGATGATATAAATTATATGAATAAGAGTAGAAGAACGCCATAACTTAAAGTATCAGAATATGGAGACAACTCGCTTTAAATATTCAAATTTAGTATCAAACCGACTCTGATAAGAAATTCGCCGGAAGATTTTTCTCTATTCGCTTTGCTCTTCTCATAAATAAAAATTCCCTTAGGATTTTCTCTTACCTCTTATTAAGGTTAAAGTGTAAATTAAAGGTGGCATAACCATAACCACATAAATCTGCTGATCGAACCAACCTATGGGCAACACTGTAATCGATTAGACACAATGTCGTAGTCACACCCGTAAGCGTACATTGAATTTTGTAACTAAAGCATAAACAGCTGATTGTTGATTTGCTGCATTGTGGTATATAATGCCATTATATTTATGAATAAATTACTAATTTCCTCGTCACAGCTCGAGCTGTTAACTTTTCTTTAGTTTCTGCACTTTCGAAATGAAAAAATAAATGGTAATGCATATAAATATCAGCTATTGATGACTATGACACCAACCATAGATGGCAGTAAATATCGTTGTGGCTAAGACTACGGTTAATTTTATGGCGTTATGGTATAGCTTATCTAATGTAACCTTTGTCACAAATGAACTCCAAAAAAGGGAAATTGTGTTTTGGGAAAAAAGTAAGTGTCACAAATGTAAAAAAACGGAGAATGTGATGACATTTACAAACGAATTTTACGACAGCAAAGTGTAAGGGAGCAGTACACAAAATGTAAGAGCTTAAACTTTTCAGTAAATAAAATTAAATACTAAAAGTTTCTTTTAAAGTCAAAAATGTTGGTAGTCAACTAAAGATACTTGTAGAAATGATGCAGGGTAATCCTGGAATTGTAAGAAGATTTTATGAGAGCAGCAATGAGGCGGTTAGCAGAAGACCAAGCAACCAGCATAGTAGTAGTAATGAATGTTTTATTGAAAATATTTATTTTCTTTGGAAAGTGTTTTATTGAGTTTATTATGTATGGTATACTTATTATATATTATATTATTTAGTATTAAAAAAGTACAATAAAAAAAAAAATATTAATTAATATTGGTTGAAGTACCACTCTGGCACTCCCTAATCAGTACTAAAGCGCTATTTTGATAGCATTATGAGACCTCCACAAGGCAGGCATCTACAGCTAGTCAGAGTTGTTGATGTAATGGCTAAACCTAGCTGCCAAACCCGGACATTTGCAGAGAAAGTGCTCAACAGTCTCTTTCTCTGAAAGGTCCCCACAGCTTCTGCAATAGGAGTTAAATGGTAATCCTAGCTTTTTCGCGTAAGTGCCGATCGTCCAATGACCGTTAAACACAGCTACGAGTTTCGAAATTGAATTGCGTGACGTTCTCAGGACTTTCTGAGTCCTCTATATACACTGGGGCCAAACGGTTTTTGAAAAGGCGTATGAAGAAATGGAGCTTCATCTTTTCTGTGCTTTCCTGGGAAATAAGTAGTGTAATTCCCTTTTAACAACAGGTCTCGGAGACCATAATAATTAAAGTTGAATATTTTTTTTTGTTCAATGTTTTTAAAACTGTTATTGAAACTGATATTCCAGAAGTTTGGATTATCTCTTTGCAGCAGATTATATAGATTCTTGCCAGTTACTTCTGCTATATCGCTAAATAGGGTGACAAGCCCCTTTACTACTTCTTCGCTTAAGGGGTCCCGGTGGTCTAGAGCTCGAAAATTTATGTTTTTTTCAGGATTTGTTTTACAATAAAAAAATCAGAAATTTCTTAGGATTTTTATGTAACTTCTGTTACATACAAAATTTAAAAAAAGATATAAATTTTAATTTTAATATTTTAAAAAATGACAATGAAGTTGGCTATCCCGAAAAATTGGACCTGAACGAGGTTGTCCATTTTAGCTCTTCTATTTATCTGAAACATAAAAACCAAAAAAATCATTAATCAGTATAACTGTAGCTATGTCCCGTACTACAATAAACAAAGCAAAAATTGGCAAAATGGTGGGGTTTTGAATTTGACACTCTAAAAATCGGGGTTTTTCAGTTATTTAATGAAAACAAATATGAATTAATTGAATATGATTCTAGTACGGGTGATAGCCATTGATGTTGTGAGCAACTTATTAAAATTTCAGACGATTCGCTTGAATAGTTTTTTTTTTTGTTTTGACAACACCCAGCCGAAAAAAGTCGTTTCGAGGTATATGAGTTTAAAGTTTGAGGTACAGAAGCGCGCGGACCGCTCTCTACTTAGTTAATAGGCTGTAGAAGCTATAATATTGGGAATATCCGCATGAAAGTTTCACAGTTTATTCTTAAGATACTATACTTTCGAAGTATCGAAAAAACTAAAAATCGATTTTTTTGAAATTTCCAGACCACCGGGGCCCTTAAGATTGAGAACCCTTTAAAATGAAAAGTATGCACTGTATAGCGCGCAGCACATATTTCTCCTTCCCTCTGCTTTACAAACATTTACACATTTATGTGTTTAAAAAAAATCTGAAACACCTGATCTGGGTCTTTATTCTGATTGGATTAGATCCCATACCCCGCCTTCTTTCCACCTTCAGCAAAAAAACGCAAAGTTTTGCAATTAGCGAATACCCAATTTTATTTTACCTTATTAAAAAGCAGTCTTATTTAGTCTACATTATTTATGAAACCTGTAAAGGTGCAAAGTTAATGGCAATTTTAGTAAAATGTATTTTTATTATTCACGGGAATTGCGGCAGTTCAAATGGGTTTACTTTATCCCGAATATGCCTTTTTAAAGTTTTTTGTATCTGTGCCTTACGTTTCAACTCAGCAGTTTATTCGTCTGCTACTATTCCGAAACCTAGTTTATGCATTGTTTAATAATTTTATTAAGTTTTTTCCAAATTTTTGCCAACCTTATTTCAAATAACTTAAATTTTCACACAATTCACACCACTTGAAACTGTTTATTGTAAAATACAGAAATCAGCTGTTTCGAAATTTGAAATTTGTATTCCAAAAATTTTGGGGGTTAAATTTTTCTCCCCGAAAGTTTAGAATGGTATGGGGATATATAGGGCAAAAATTGTAATTTCCTATGAAAATAAAAAAAACATAAATCCCCAAAATCTGGAAATATTAGTGATTCGACTGTATATCTCCATTAGAACCCACTATTCTATTCAATTCTATTATATTCTATTCTATTTCAATTCAATAACTTCAATATTCAATTCAATTCTATTCTATTCTATTCTATTCTATTCTATTCTATTCTATTCTATTCTATTCTATTCTATTCTATTCTATTCTATTCTATTCTATTCTATTCTATTCTATTCTATTCTACTCTATT
>JAYXIM010047655.1:0-14623 GCA_037575425.1 Anastrepha fraterculus
TTTTCTTGCTAGCTCATCCGCTATCTCATTACCCCGTATGTTCCTATGACCGCGAACTCATATCAGAGTGATTTCAAGCCAATGACTAAGCATTTCCAGCTCCTCTCTACACTGCAAGACTAGTTTGGATGAAATGTAGTTGGAGTCTAAGGCCTTAATAGCTGCTTGACTGTCTGAGAAGATAGCTACTCTTGCACCAACTTCCTTGTAGAGTTTTAGTGATTTGCATGTTCCTCTGATCGCTAAAAGTTCTGCCTGGAACACGTTGGCATAGTTAGGAAGTCGAATTGACTGAGATAGGTTGAGCGGCTCCGAATAGAAGCCAGCTCCCACACCACAGTTCATCTTAGAACCCTCGGTATAGATTTCGATATCATATCTTCCAATCACCTTCCCTTTGCTCCATTCGGCTCTCGGTGGAAAACGTACCGTAAAGTCTTTCTTGAAGTTAAGGTCGGGGACTGTGTAGTCTGATCTGTTTTTGAGCAGTGAGGGTCCCTGTAGGAGGATCTTATTGTGACCGTACGACCTTGTTGTCCGGCTTCCTATGTCTCTGAGTCTCACCGCACTGCAAGTAGCTATTGTTTTAATGAGTAAATCTAATGGTAGCAGATGATTTAGTAAGGGTGAGGTACACACTTTAATCTCAAGCCTAACAAATTGACAAAAAAAATGGCTAAAAATTTTGGGCAAACAAATTTATTTTTAAATTTCTTCCAAACTTTTTTTTAGTATATTTTATCATAACAAATTATCCAGTATGACGTGCTGTGACCTTCTATGGCTGGTATGATACATTTCGATTTGTGAATTTAGAAATTTTCTCTTCTCTTTCAGTGTTACAGAGCGTTTTCGGAAGCTATGAAAGGATGAGATAGACCTTAAATCTAACAAACTTACACAAAAAAATGCTTGTGAAAAAATTAAAAAAAAAATAAATTTCTTTCCAAATTTGCTAAATTTTGTTTTTATTTTTACTATAATTTAATCTTTTGGGTATGGGAATAAGTTTCCGCGCTCGTAAAAGAGGTGTCTCTGCTGATACTAGATATTTTTGTGTTCGCTCTGGTAATATACTGATGATTTTAAGATGTATATATGAGGTCTCGATCGCAGTAGTTCACATTCGTTTGAAGCGTAAATATCCTTTTTTATCTACTTTCGCCCCGAAAGGAAAGCATTTGCGGGAAGTCATGATCCATTATTACCTTTTGAAGAAAAGTGCCGCTGAAACGTGTCGTATATTGATCAATATTTCATCCCGCTCCATCAAATACAACTTGTCATTTCCTCCTTGAGCGGCAGAAAAAAAGGTTTTCCTCATCGTATCGTCAACATGGATCTATTATGATAACCCTAAGCGACGGAAATGTTGGAGCATTCCAGGTGAACCAGGCCCGTCGACAGCGAAAAAAATATTCATGCTTCAAAGGTTATGATGTGCATCTGGCGGGATCAGAAGGGAATAGATCACTTACGAACATTCCAGTATCCTCAGAAGTTTTGGGTTCAACCCTGACATTGCGAGAAACTGCGAAGCGAACGAGCTGGATAGGCAAGGGACCTGTGAGATAACTTTCCCGCGCAAGGAGAGAATTGGGATTCCCTTGACAAACTGCGCTCTCCTCCTAGCGCGATGGGCTTCGCGTCAACTCAATGAGCTCTGGGGAAGTACAATAAACTTGTAATTACTTCGAGTCCGTTTTGCGTTAGCCATCCTGCACACGGCTGGAATCCTGCACAGTCATCCTGAACACAGTGAAATCATCTCAGCGCCTTCTCCTTAGCTGCCCTGCTCTCGCGAGACTAAGATTTAGGCATCTGGGTTCTCACTTCTTTCCTACACTTGTTGATATAGCAGGCTATGATATCAAAAATCTGATGAACTTCATTAGCAACATAGAGCGCGTAACCCAAGCACCGTTCGTTATCCACAATTGCTCAACCACTCTTCCTTCCCCCACACTCTCCTTTCTCTCCTCTCTCTCCTTTCGTCCTATCGGTTTCCTTCACCTTCTTTCCTTTGCAATAGTATCACAAAGGATGAATTTGATTACTTTGTCCAAATGCGTCCTTTCTCTGGGCAATCATTATAACCTAACCTGGCCTAACCAGCTTTGACCAACCGAAGCAAAATTGCGAGAATAACTTTGTCAGCAAAGGGTTTTCGAAATAGCACATGAAGAAATGGAGCTCCATTTTTCTGCTCTTTCCTGAGAAATAAGTTCTGCAATTCCCCTTTTACCAACAGTCAGGGGGATGCTCATGACCGGGTAGAAGGTCTCTGAGACCGTTTCAGTTGCCTTCCTGGCAATGTTAGCAATTTCAAGAAAAAGTAGATAATAAAAATTACTCATATCTGACAAGATCCGATGAGGCGTCCCTTGGAATGTTTGAGAGAAACATTTTGCGGAAAATTGTTGCACCTTTGTGCGTTAGCAACGGCGAGTATCGTAGGTGATGGAACAATGAACTGTATGAGCTTTACGACGACATATACATAGCGCAGTGGATAAAGATCCAGTTGCTACGCTGGCTGGATCATGTCATCCGAACGAATGCAAACGCTCCGGCTCTGAAAGTATTCGATGCGGTACCAGCTGGTGGTCGTAGAGGAAGAGAAAGACCTCCTCTGCGTTGGAAAGTTCAAGCAGAGAAGGACTTGCCTTCACTTGGTGTGTCCAACCGGCGCCGGTTGGCACCAGAAAGAAACGACTAGCGCGCTTTGCTAAACAGGGCCAAAATCGCTCCAGTTAAGAAGAAGAAAAAAAATCGAAAAAAATGCCATGCCTAATAAGCATACCTTGGTCATGTTAACTTTTTAGAAAACCTTCTTCATTCAAAGAACATCTTGACTTGCACGCAATTCAGCAAGAAATTCCAACATGTAATTTTCTAATTCTTCTTCCACAGCCTTTCCCAACCATGAAATTTTACACCGCAAACATGAGCTTGACACTTAAACGGTTTAATGTCAAAGCTCGTGTAGAAAATGTGGTAGACAAAAGAAGAACAAGAAACATATACCATAATTACACTCCGCCAAATGCCATATCATTACTCACAGCGCTCCTTGCGCACTTACCGAGCAGACTTAGACGCTTATTGAGCAGACTTAGATGCTGTCTCTTAGCCATGACACTGCAAAAAGCGGCTGTAGAATGCGAAGCACAAAAGCAAACAAGAAAAAAAAAAAACCGAAACGAAAGGAAAAAAATTAATAACATTTCATTTAGGCAAAAATAAAACCTAAAATTATAGCCTCAGTAGATGCCATTACGAGTGTCTCGGAGTGGAAAAAATACATATCATAAATATATTTTTTGCATCACTGCCACCACATACGGCTAAACCGGTAGTATTGCTTTTTTGACAGCTGTCAAACTAGTGTTAACCGTCAAAGCAGCAGCTAACGTCGAGCTACTAACGGCGGCGGTACGACCAACACACACGGTGCCAAAATGCTGCCGACAGTTGGTTACGTGCTACTCTTTGCTAAAGCGGCCGTCCGACTACCACACTAACAACTATCAACTGCCAAAACAACAACTCACTAACAACTGTTAAACTGTCAACTCGCCGACTGACTCTTCTGCCACACTTTGCTTCTGTGCGAGATACTTAATGACGACTGGCGCAAATTACAACTTCACTCTAAGTAATAAATATATTTTACTGCAGACTTTGCCGAAAGTGGGGGGAAAAGGATGAAATAAAACAGACTATTAAATAAAATATGAAGCCAAGAAGTAGCACGATTTTGATCTTTTTCGCTGAATTTGTAGGAATTTTATTGTTTAAGCGATTTTTTTTTTAATGTACTCAGCAAGCGACGACTTGACTTGTGGTCTGTGGCATTTCTACGTAGCTGTCTGGTTTTTTAGAGAACAAAAAGTTTAGACAACTTGTTTTCTTTGACGTGTAAGTGGTAGAAAGGTAAGCTACAACACTCAAGTGTTCATTGTAGTCGAGGTTTAGATGTCTTAAGTAGAATCAGATTACAAATACCTACAGAAGTAACCTACAACCTCTTTACCGGTAAACTGGAACTTGGTTGGGTTGGGATGATGTGTGAATATATGCAAAAGAATATATGCAGGGGTTCCTAATATTGTGTCCCTGCAGCGAAAAAACAAATTTTGCACTAAATATTCTACTTTTAGTGCATGAACTGGTATTTGATGGAATCAGCCACACTAGTTCGGAAGTGATTACAAATGTACCAGTTGCAAAATCACTCATTAAAATCTGCGAAGAAATCAGACGCAATACTGAGTGAAACCAATTTTTTTTATTTAAAACTTTTATAATCCGGCACACATAACTTTCTTACAGAATATTATAACAAAACTAAGACTAGCACAAATATCTAAACGAATTAAATTTAGTAAAAATATAAATCTAGTTTTTGCTAAATAAAAATCAATCAAAACCATTTACAATCTGCGATTCAAAGATATTTTAAGGAAATTGTATTCTTGACCTAACAATAATACTTAAGAGTTTACAAATCTAATAAAGTAACTTTATGTATGTACATGGTGGTGCCAAAATATTCATCCTATCGACAGATTTTTAGTTTTCGCAATTGGTAACTTTTTTTTTTTTGTTATTGAAATGTTATAAATTCTTAGATACATTTCATTCAAATATAATGGAATACATCTGACAGAAATTTATATCCGTGGGCCAACCGTTCAAATTTCTAAAACAAAATCATGAGGTATTTTCGCTTAAGTCTTCATTATTGCTCGTCTGGGTTAGCAAATCGCCAATCCTCAGGCTTGGTAGGTTTTTCGAGAATTTTGGATAGGATCAAGACGTTTGACCACATCAGTTACAGATATATGAATAGTATAAAAAGGTATTTTTCTTAAGGGGGAGATACATGTAAAATGTTGAAAAAAAAAATTTTTTTTTTCCCATAATATGTTAGTATAGACCTTTCAGAATATGTTACCAAATTTTTAGAACATAATTTTCAGTATTTCTCATATTATAGAGCGTAAACCGTGACAACTCTATTCTTTGCCTTCGAGTTTTGGGACTTTTTAGTCACGTTTTTCTCAAAACTATATTTCTCGGATTGGCGTACACGATAACTCGAAAAGTTATTGACCGATCTTGCTGAAATTTGTCACACATCTTTCTAATGATATTACTTTCTATGTGAACCTACAAGTTTCCAAAAATTTTTTGAGAAAATAATTTTTTTAAAGCAAAACAACATGAAAAATTAGGGCCAAAATTCATTTTATTTTTTTTAAGCATTGTATTTCGTGAATTTTTAATTTTTTTTAATTTTTTTAGGTTCACCGACAAATTATGACATTAATAAACACAAAAATGTTCTTTTTTTGGTTTTCAGATCACTAGAAACGATGCTAGAATGCCCGCCGATTAAAAAGCCTCGCTCCGACCTTCACAGGAAGAATTTCACGTATACCCGCCATTTTAAATTATTATAATCAAAACATTTTTTTTGTATTATTTTAATATTTAAACAAAATTACATGCCAATTTTTAAAAACATATAATGACTCTTTAATGAAAAAAAATAAATCACAAACATCAAGGAAAATTTAAGCATTTACATGTATCTCCCCCTTAAGTCAGCGAAATTATTGATTTTTTAAACTTGTCAAATTTAATTTATTTCAAACTTTTTAAGTACTTGTGGGCCACACGTAGGTACTGCCGAGTCACATTACTCCGGCGCACAGTGGGAACTTTTCATGTAGACTGCGGCCATAAATCAATTTTTTTCACATCGTTCGATTTGCATGAAATTTTCAAAATTTATTAACAACTAATTAAGAATTGTTGTTTTAAATTTTTAGACCATAAGCTTTATTATTTTTCTGTACACAGTATGTCAAAGTTAAGGTATGACAACATACTTGAAATATGGGAGTTCAAAGTGCTATATTTGAATGCTTGTTATTTACATATGAAACATCACACAACATTTCTAAAAATGCAATTCGTAAGAACCATTTTTTTTTATTAAAAATGACAAAAAAAAAATAAATTCCTAAAAAATGGAAAAAAGTTGCATGTAGCATTAATAGAGCCCAAAAAAATGAACATTTATCATTTTCAAAGGACTAGAAAATATATTGCACCGCTGAGCACCGCATTAAGACTTATATCAAATTAAAGCTTGAATATTCAGCTAAAAGTTAAAGAAAACACGACATAGCACAGCTTAGCACAGCGATTTATACACAACAAAAACCACAAACAACCATGCGCGAAATTCACACTGCGCGCTATGCATATGTTTACGTGCAATAGTCGGAGCGAGTCTTGTCGCCAAAGCGAGTGGTGGGAGAGTACACAGAAGTGAGTTCTTAATGAGTTGGCGGTGAATCGTCAATTGTCCGTTATTGATTAAAATATAAATATGCTTGCATTATTATCTTTGTGACAGTGACAGTTAATAGAAGTTTAATATAAAGTGTTTAGAAATTTATTAAAGTTATGGATAAATCTAATATTCGTTATAATGCGATTGTTGAACTATTGTTCGATAGGGATAAAGATATTGACGTTGTTGTTGGTGTCATATCAGCAAATTATAATTTGTCTGAGACAAATATAATTAATTTTCGCAAATTTTGAATAAAATATTTCTATCCAAAATTTAAATTAAAGTGGAACAAAAGTGCGCGCATTAAATCCAGGTTTTTAATTGATAATAAACTATGGCTTTCACGGCTTTATACGATAAATAAAAACGTTTTGAATATTGAGCAGCCAAGTACTTCGGTTTCAGCCAAACGTGGAAGACCTTGTATTTCATTTAAAGAAAGTCATGAGAGAACTAAGAGGACTAAAATAAAACAAATTTGTGAAAATTATTCTGAAGAGCTGATAGTGTCTGCAGCTAAAAGATATAATAAAGAAGAAAATTTTAAATCGTTTGCACCTGAAAAAGCACTTACCCTTATAACCGACGCTGCATTATCAAAGCACCAGTATGAAATTTTAAGAAGCTCAGCCAAAGAAATCGGTTGTGATATTTTTCCAAATTATTAGATACCAACAAGTTCCACGTCTATTGCATGGACACTGCAAAGTTATATGTAGAACTTTATTCGTGGTATTATATGCCCATTACTGTACATAAAGTTTTGATTCATGGCAGTAAAATTGTATCTGAGGCTATATTGCCAATAGGTATGTTTTCTTGCTATATTATCGTTTGATAAATGTTTATATTTAATCACAACTATTAATATTTTGTTTTACAGGAATGTTATCTGAAGAAGCTCAAGAAGCCATGAATAAGAATTACAGATACTGTCGGCAATTTCATTCGCGTAAAAGTTCCCGCATTTCTACGAATGAAGATGTGATGCATCATCTTCAAATATCATCTGATCCATATATTAATTCATTTAGAACAATATTGCAGTTAAAGAAATTGGAATACCATGATGATGTAAAAAATTTATTAAAAGATTGAAAAAAAAAAAAAAATTTTATTGCAGTACGTACTATGAAAAGTAGGCGTAAAAATAGTAGGAATAATTTGAAATTCACACCAAATATTGAAAACTTTTTAAAACGTAAATGTACCAAATTTTAAAGTTTGACCTAAAATTTTATGCCAGTTAGAGCATTTTTTAAATTAGTATTGTATGGGAGGTGGTCGTAAGAGGGGGCAGATTTTTACAAAATTATTATCCAATATTAGGAATTACACAAAATACAAGTATACAAAATTTTGTTATTTTTTTTTAATTTTATGGAAGTTATGGCTACTTTATTGTTAAGGTTGTGTGGGAGGTAGGCGTAAAAGTGGGCGGATTTTTTTGATTTTTTAACTAGAAGTTTAAAATGTCTTAAAAGTGATTTCTGCAAATTTTCAAAGTTCTAGAATGACTCCTTGTATTTTTGGACGCTGTGGCACCACTGTGCGGCGTTGCTTATTTTTTATTTATTTTTTAAATAAGAAAATCATTTTCTGTACCTTACCATTCATCGAAAAAAATGGCAAAAAATGTCAACTTGACTTGGCAAGGGATTTAAGGAAATTAAAGTCATTGTAAAGGACTGTACCCGATGGAATCGTTTTGTGGAGGCCCTATGTTCTATTCGGGACTAAAGGAATTGTTGAAGATAAAGACGGAAGATGAAAAATTAATTTCAGCCAGAAAAAACGTAAAAGTAAAAGAAGAAAATATTAGTGCGGAGTCACACTGTGCGTTTTCACCGGAGCGGTTGAAATGCATGCGTTTTCACCGCACCGGATCGACCGGTCACACTGTACGGTCAGTCAGCGTCAATCTGCGTCAGTCTGCTGCATTCTGTAAGCACAACAAGATGTCCCGGAAAATTTTGAGAAAAAAAATAATTGCAATTTCGCTATTGGAAGCGGAAGGATTATTGAGAGAGCCAGTGAATCGCCAACACTGGGTCCATCCATTCTTTTCTCATCGTGAATCAACTGAGAAATTTCGACGGTTTTTCGAAAATATTCGCGAACTTCTATCCACGCTTTTTCTCTTGCATTCTTATCACTATATTCTTTTGCACTTTTATCCCAAAGGGCCGGTTTTTCTTGAATGCAAGAAACATGATTGCAAAACGCTGCGTTTGAACTGCACAGTGTGACGGTATTCGTAAGAATACTTGTGTCGTCGATGTCTTCCGGTCTTACGGTCAAGCCGGATCGCCGCAGCAAGTTGCGGCAACCGTCCGGTAGGTGCGGCGACAACGCATAGTGTGACAACTGTCATACAAACGCGTACGTCATTGCCATCCTTTCGCGCCGGAGCGTTTTCAACGCACCGGTGAAAACGCACAGTGTGACTCCGCACTTATAGAAAACATATCACATAATATTGGAAAATAAATATGAAGTTAAAAATAATGAAACAAATTGTACATAAAGAAGCAATAAAAAAATAAGAAAATATTCATTGTTCTTCATATATTTCGCATAAAATGCAGCGATGTTGTTACCAAATTGACAAAAGAGACTTGAGTGTGTTATATTAATAATACCATTTTTGTAATACCATTTTTGAACAAATATAGGACAGGATAAATGGCTGTCCGTGCATCCGTTTGTGATACCATAAAGAAAGCAAATAACCAGACAGGTGGAACCGGACAGGAAGAAGGGGCTTTGAACCAGAAGATAACGAACAATTACGTCCAAATTAATTGCTTCAAGTTACTGTTAGATTTTACCGAATGTAGGTATGATATTTAAAACCGTAATATTCGCAAGTGTAGCGATAGAGTGAGAGTTCAAGTATCTAAATATTTTCCCAACGAGAGCAGGGCAGCTCAGAATAAGGTGCTGAGATAATCCCACCTCATTCTCCAAACAGTTATGTAGATAAGACTTGAAGCAATTCGAAGCCTCACCGCATGGACACCTAAAGGGCAACATCCGATAAGGATAATTACCCAATTCGAGGGAGATTCAAAGTATAAGCAGGAATATATAAAAATAAAGGAAAAAAATATCATGCAAAAAATTGAAAGAAAAACGATTCTTTTTCGAGCTTTTAAAGTATGTACCACCTTAAGCAGTTTACAATTTAGTACTGTATTTCGTGAATTTAGAAGACTTACTAAGTTTTTTTATCAGATATCTCTGTTTAAAAGATGTCTGAATAAATATAAAAATAAATAAATATAAAAATGTATAAAATATCTTGCACTTCACCGATCATCTCTGTTTTACTTGAATCCTAATTTCTATTTAAACCTAAATAAAAATAAAATAATTCCTAATAATTCTTGGCTGAGCTCGTCCTCCAACTGGTGGTGTGTGTTAATGTTGTTCCACAAATGAAGAGACTACAGTTTCAAGCCGACTCCGAACGATTGACAAATTATTATGAGGAGCTTTTCATGGCACAAAAAGCTCGGAGGTGTGCCAGTGGCGACGGCTATTAGAAAAATCTTTGTTTATCATTTGGTGTTTCATGGCCGGAGTTTTGCACTTGTGCGCTACCGAATGGTAGTCATGGAACCTATTCGGCTACATATCCATTTATTTTAATAATCCTACGGCACTGAATTATATGTATGTATATACATTAAATCGAAATTCAAAACCAAGTTCGCTTGACTAAAACAGATTCACGCCACCAAATACACCAAAACATGCAATTCTACTTATACTTAGAAAGTATGTGTGCATTTACTCACCAGGAATACAAAATTTTTGTTTTTCCTTAAAAGTCAGAAAGAAAAAAAAAAAAATCGCAGCTACTTCATTTCGTCTAATAAAAAAGATGTAAGCCTTCTCTGTACCATTTTGCTATTTTCTCCTTCGCTTGCCAACTTTTTCCAATGTCGTGCACATCCGCACATGCACACATATGTAGAGTATGTATGTATGTATATTAACCGCAAAGTACTCACGAACTCATAAATTCTCTGAAGCTGGTCAGTAAACAATTGTTAACAAGCCAGTTGACGGCAGTGAATCGGGTCAATGGTGCTATCACGATTCGGTCATATCGCATACTTTAATGCACTAGACATATGGATATATACTTACGTATGTATGTATTAGTGTACACACATGCAAGAGGTGTGTAGCCTGTAGGGAAAACTTGAAATAGTGACTGAAATTTATAGCTCAAAACGAGCACAATTTCAGCAATTGCGGGTTACTTTGCTTCTCATGTCGCAAGCATGATTGGGAGAGTACCAAAGGTGGCGCATAAAGCAGCACTGCTATTCGGTTCTCAGGGTATACGACAGAATCAGCAGCTGAGACCAGGCAGTTGTTTAGTTTATGAAGAACTGTGGTTCTGTTATTTTTTATCTATTATTTTTCTAAATAACTTAATTGGTGTGTGGGGACTTAGCACTGTGACCTGCCACATTATTTTCCTAAGCCCAACTTTCTCAATAAATTTTAATATTTGCCCTATTTTATAACCCCTCCTGTCATGCTATGGACGTATGCTGGCGATTTTGATATTGTCGGCTTGAGCAACCGCGCCGTATGTTAAGTTTACTCCAGTAAGTAGAAGTGGTGAAGGACTTTTTTTATTTAGGCACCAGTGTTAACAGACAGACCGACGTCAGCCTAGAGTAACTTTCTCCCACTAAGTCCACGGCGACCCTCTTTACCACCTGTACAAAGGATGTCAAACTGCCCTTCAAGGTAAAAGTCGATGATACACCATTTTTGACAGTAAACAATCCCAAAATTTTGGGTGTAACCTTCGACAGTTTGCTCTCCTTCGATGCGCATACAACCGCAATTGCCACTATGGTAAAGTCAAAAATCGCAACAAGGTCCTCAAATCGCTTGCCGGCAGCACTTGGCGCAAAGGCAAATAATTGTTGCTATCGACATTTAAGGCGATTGGCCGGCCGGTTCTAAACTATGCGGCACCTGTCTGGTCGCCTGGAACCAGTGACACGCAGTGGATAAATTTCCAGACATGTCAAAACACTGTAATTCGGACAGCGACGGGTTGCCTCCTGATGTCCCCAATACAACACCTTCACGACGAGGCTAATATGCTACCTGTTAATGAGCATAAAAAATTGCTTAGCAAGCAGTTCCTGTTAGGGTCCTACCGTAGGTTTCACCCTTGCAGCCAAAGGCGCCTCCCAAGCACGTCAGGAGACACCTACTACTCTACGCCGACGAGATCTAGGACAAAACAAACAGACACCTACTGGACCAGACAGTATTTAGAGAGACTTTAACGACATTCACCGGGAGACTGTTACCACCTTCATGAGCTCCCGTTCAGTGAATGCCGTAATCGGAGTCCAGTTACCAGCCATTGCAGATGATGAGCTGCAGCTTCCCCGTGAGAGCCATGTAACACTGGCACAAGGACGTTCTGGACACTGTAGCAGGTTAAGCTCCTACTTATCCAGAATCGACCCCGACATACCAAACATATGTCCGGCAATTTCCCCGCAAGACACTAACCACCTTTTCACATGCCCTTTAAAACCCACTCATCTAACATTCCTCTTCCTCGGGGCAGAACCTGTCGAAGCAGCATGTTTCCTGGGCCTATCTTCAGATGAGCTGGACGAAGACGACCGGTGATAGACTCTAAATTGACGGGGTTTCTATTACTGCTACAACAACAACATCAACAACAACGTCAGCATAGAGATTGAACGAAGGATAACTCTTGCCAACAGGCATTACTTTGAGCTCAGTAGGCAATCGAGAAGTAGAGTCCTCTCCTTCAAAAAACGAAAACAACGCCGTACGTAAGCCTAATCATCCCCGTTCTTGTATACGGAGCAGAAGCTGGGACGATAACGACAACTGATGAGAGAGCACTGGAAGCGTTCGAGAGAAAAACTCTCCGAAAAATCTTTCATCCTCTTCCCGTAGACGATAACGACTTCCGTATCCGATGGAACTGCGAGCTGTGTAAGCCATACCGATATGTGGACATAGTGAAGCATATTAAATACAGCAGAGAGGGAACCTACTGCTGGACGTAGAGGAAGCCCTAATCTACGTTGGGGAGACCAAGTGACGTATAACCTGACAGCAGCGGTGACACCGGGTATCAACTGCGCCAGCAAGCAGCAAACCGAGCTAGATGGCAAAATGTTTTAGATTCGGCCGGCCAAATCCTACATACGGTTTTAGTGCCATCTAAGTAAATAAGTAAACTTCTCCGCCCACATAGGCCATCTAGAATTACGTTACCGTAAATTAACGCACTTTACGTCCACTTTTATATTTGTGCTTCTGTCGCGTGTGACGAAGACCACCTTCAGAGCGTTGTATGTAGTATCAAAGACGCCGAAAAATAAATGCGAGCAATCGCTCTTTTCCTAAATCACGATAGTGGCTACGTGTGATATCTATAGGTTCTGGCGTAGTTGCTAAGTTGCTTCGTGCTGGAAGATGAAATTCAGTACATTTTAGATACTGTTTCCACATACAGCTCTCGAAAAAGCATAGTATATCAGAACATTTTGATTCGTTTTGGCTACTTCGAACCTAAAACTACTAGTATACATAGTACACTAGTATTTTTACCTATCTACTGCTGAAACAGCACCATTATTAAGAGCTAGGTTTGTATTGAAAACAGAAAACAAAAAAAAAATTGGTACGACCACTTCTGTTAGGTGTTTGACAGCGCTCCTCATCTATTACTTACTAATAACTTATACAATTTTGAACTGGTCTGCAAGTAATTAAAAGGGCATGCCAAGCCTACTAGATCTCATCTGTTGAATTGCGCACTAGATCCGAACTATGAGAAAAGTGATGCAGTGGGAGAAAACGGTCACCTGCTAAGATATCGCCTTGCAAAATTCAACAGTTGATGCTAGGAAAACATACAAAGGGCGACCAAGTTATGCATACCTATAAACTCACTAGTAGCACACCAGTTCGGCACTAGTGGATTTTCCGGCGGGGTTCATATGAATATGAATGAGAGTGTAGTCTTACAAAATTTTGCGGGCGCTGTTCCAATTTAGGTCGTCCAGTGAGCTGTGACAAAAACATAGTCTGATGGGCAGATAATAATTGTTATATAAGTATTGCAGAGATGTGCATATCGTATGTGCATGTGGATGTATGCCAATGGATGTGCATGTATTTTAGGGTATGCCGTTTTATAGGCCACATGTGGTTGTTTTTTTTTTTTTTTGGTTTTTTGATTGTATCAGTTTGCGCATATCATGAACAGTGTGTAATTAAAGTTGAGTTAATTTTACTGATTTCTGTTGGCGTACTGGCGGTTTCAGCTGATTTTTTTTTTGTTTTTGTTTTGTGCTTTTGAAATTCTGCAAAAGGACACGTGTATTAAATGTCGCACGCAATAATCATATCAGATTTTCAAACGATACTTTAATTATACATTTCTCTTATACATATGTATACTTTTTTGTTTTTGTACATATTTGCATATGTATGTGTGATACATCACTTCAAAATGTAGTTGACAATAGAAAGTTCGATAAATTCTTCAGCACCACTAAAACCATAGCGAAAGAGAGGATCAGGTGACCAAAGAAATTGTTGTTACTTATACATACTTATATACAATGCAGTATCGAATGTAATTGCAAAGTGGTGACTCCAATATTTCTATTTTAGTTAAATGATTTTCGCTTAGCCTTCCATGAGAGGATATCTCGAAGCTTGTGGCTTGTATAACCGGTCACTGGCTATTTGGCAGGCATTCCTTGAGGAAGAGGAAGAGGAAGAAGAGGAGGAAGAGGAAGAAGAGGAAGAGTAAGAGTAAAAGGAAGAGGAAGAAGAAGAAGAGGAACAGGAAGAGAAAAAAGAAGAAACAGTTAGCACTTCCTTTGCAATTGTTCAGCCTTATTGAAAATCGGAGCAGGTTTTCTAGGTACAGACTTTTTCAACCCTCTTGCGTAACTATCCAGCGGGGGGATTGAACCAATTCTGCGCTTCATAAGAGCCAAAAAATGGTTTCTCGTAGAAAAATAAATGAGGTTCCCTTGTCGCGCAGTGGTATCACAACGGACTTGTAAGGCTTAAGTGAGTTAGTCGTACAAACTGACTCCACCATAACCTAACCTAACCCTATCGAAATGAGCATCGAATATGAGGTCTGTTCTGACAAAAATCTTTTCGTAAAATGCTGGTTAAATGCGATTACTTATTACACTT
>JAYXIM010047656.1:0-14494 GCA_037575425.1 Anastrepha fraterculus
AGTTATCAGCTGAGTTGGGGTTGGTCGTTTGAGCCGGCTTGCCCTTTCTGCTGATGGGAGTTGTCGCATGTCAGTATTCGTATGGTTCATTAAATGGAATATGATTTGTGCTTCGTTTGCGGATGATTTCTGCTACTGTATCGGATGATTTCTGCTACTGTATATAAGTGTTTTAATCAGCAGTGGCAGTTTGGAGCGCCTGCTAAGTAGCCAATATAGTTGTCGGAATCTGTTTTTTACCTCATTTCTTTTCAACACGACATGCTCTTTCCAGAGAAGTTTGGAGTCAATAGTCATTCTAAGGTATCTTGCTTTGGAGTCTATCGGGATTTGTGAATCGTTTACTGTCAGATTCTTATGTCCTACTTTCTTGTTAGAATAAACTACATTAATTGTTTTGCCACTATTGATTTGTATTTCCCAAGCATTAAACCATGTTAGTGTTTTGTTCAAAATCTGCTGTAACTTGTTTGTTGCTGCATCTAAGGTTTTATGACTTGCCAATAAGACGGTGGTAACAGCAAAAGTTGCTGTAATGTCGATACTTGCAGGTAAGGGAATATCAGCTCTGTACAGCAACAGGCCCTAGTACACTGCCCTGAGGTACACCGGCTTCCATAAGTTGAATGTTGGAGTATTTGTTTCTATATTTCACATAAAAGTATCTGTTTTTTAAATATTTTTTCATTAACAAATAGTAGTCAAGTGGAAGATACTGTTTAAATATTAAACTCTTGTGCCACACGCTGTCGAAAGCTTTCGCTACATCAAGATACCCAGCTACGCGTGTATTTCTTTTATCAATTTCTGACAATATTTTATTTATTACTCTATGTACCTGTTCTACTGTTGAATGTTTTCTACGAAATCCGAATTGGTGTGAAGGCAATACGTTTCGCGTCTGTAGTATGAGGTCAAGGCGGTCAAGTACAAGTATAAAGAAAATAATGAAAAAATGCGCAGTGAATGGAAAATGTTCACTCAATTGTTTTTCCATCTTATTCTCTCGAATTTGTTTGTAATGAATGGAAGGGTCAAAAATTTTCACTACTCATAGCTGGATTTTAATCGATTTTAGTTCGTTAGACACAAGATTAAAGATAGTTTATTCTGATTGCTAATTTGTCAAGGACTACAAAAAAAGATTTACTCTCAACAAATCGTAAAGATATTAAAACTTTAAGCCAGGGCCCCTAGCAGCCAGTACTTTAGCAAGTAAGTGACATTATTATTTTTATTATTGTTTGCTTAAGCGTCGATTATGTGGCGCTAAGTGCCAAAGTTAATGATATGCACTTATTTCTATCGTTTGCCTTTAGCACCAATTGAGTAGAGGGAAAGTAATTGCGGGTTATTTCGAACGGCAGACATTTTTATGAGGAGATTTTTTACGGCAGAGATACACTCGGAGGTTTGCCTTTGCCTGCAGGGGGGTCACTGCTATTAGAAAAAATAATTAATTAGCGATTATCAAATTTAAAATGCATTCTAACAGCAGACACTTTTACTAGACCTGCTGTGTTCCCATGACAATCGGTCCTACGTTACCGTAACGGCTTGGATTTATATCCAGCTAAGGACTGCCACTCCAGCAGATATTCCCCAAATATGTATGAGGATTGTTTATGCTGCTCTACAACAAGTATATTTTCAGAGTTACAACGTTTTTCAGCAACCATGTTGGTTGACTGGTAGACATAGTTAGTCTTCCAACAAAACAAGACATACCTAGTAATCTATTTATGCGTTCTGCACCTTATATCAACGCATTTCGAGCTTGCCAATGGTAAATAGTATTTCTCTGTGCTGGTTTTTTTTACTCAAGATTTGTGCATTTAACGTATTTCTTCCTAAAACCATTTCCTGAAACCAAAAGCAAATATTTAACAGCATTCAGCTTGCCTTCTTAAAGAAAAATACACCGCTAGGAATGAAATTAAGAGGAAAAAAAAGAAAAAAAAAGAGAAAAAGAAAAAAAACAATATAATACAATACGCAAAAATCCAAATCAGGTGCAAAGCGTTTCATGAAATTTAGGCAAATCAGCCAAAATGAATCATACACGCATGCAATCAGCTACTTTTTGCCACCTAATGAGTGCCCCAAGTCGTATACGTGACGCCAAACACACTGTGAAGCAACAAGTGCCTACGAGCATTTGCTAGCATGTGGCGTGATTGGAATGTTGTTGATTTAGAAAGAAAGCGAGTGTGAAAGAGGAATTGAAAAAAAAAACATATTTTCGTTTTCCGTTACGTACACTGCATACGAGTAGGTACTACAATTTGCTAGAGAATATTTCGACATATGGCGAATGGCTGTTGGCTCGACTTGAACGCCGAAGCGCACAAAATGCGTGCAACTTTTATTTACACGTGGGCGTTGAATAGCTTTTTTAATTCGATCTAAATAAAAATTAACAACATGTCTATACGTTTTTGTCATTGTGTGTATGTTAGCCAAGGCAGGAGCAATGTGCGAATGGCCTCGCAATATGCTCAGGTGTGTACTTTATTTCTTTTCGAAGGTATGGACATTGCAAACCTCGAATTTTTAGGTGTCTTTAGTAACAGGTTGTATATATAGCTTTAAAGTTTAGAACAATTCCAAGTGTAGCAATTTAATTTTTGCCAAAAAGTATTGCTGATTCTAGCATCCTTACCTTTAATATTGCTTTTCATTGCAGGATCAAGTAATTCAAAGTGAATTGTTATTTTAGTAATTATGAAAAATATGTTAGAAAATGTGAAAGTAATAATTTGCCAGGGTTTACTAAATTCTGTAACAATTTTGCTGATAGCAGTCAAAAACATACAGGAGAAGTAGTGGGCAGGCCCGACGAGAGGGGGTACTTGGGTACTTTTTCCCCGGGCCCGGAGTTTTCAGAGGGGCCGGACTCGAGGGTAATTCCAAGAAATTTCCTGCTTCAAAAAATATAGTAAATAATACTTCTACCAGAGTTCCGTCACAGACTTTTTTGGTGTCACCATATCGAATGTTATGATCACGATTACGAAGAATAAATATAATATGGTGATACAAAAGTGTATATTATTGAGCTCTTATTAAAATGGAACAATGGAGGTAAAGAATCTTGAATGCCTAGTAGCAGATCTACAATTGTTACGCAGCCAATGGGGATCGATTTTAAAAGAATGTCAAACTGTTGCAAAAGGTTTGCCAAACACTTCGTCAACATTGCCAGCAAGCCGAAAGCAGAAACGTAATGATGAAGAACCTGAGAATTCAGCGGAAAATATGACCGCCGAAGAAATTGATTTCAAGAGGAACACATTTCTCGTCATCATGGACTCAGTTATCACTGGTATTGAAAATCGGTTTACTGCAATTAAAAACATAAACAACATTTTCTCATTCCTGTGGCTATTTCCTAAAATTGAAAAAGCAGAACTTCAGACAGCAGCTCTTAATTTTGCTAAAAAATACCCTTCTGATGTGTCGGAAGAAATCTCAATTGAGATGTGTCACTTGAAGAGTGTGTATAAGGCGAATTTTACTGGAAGTTCGGAATGTTGTATGCCTCCATTCGACTTGTTGAATGCCATCACAGCTAAAAACTTGGATACTCTGTTCCCGAACATCTGCATTGCTTTGCGAATATTCTGCACCCTGCCAGTATCGGTTGCCGGCGCCGAAAGATCGTTCAGCGCTTTATCAAGGATCAAAGACTACCATCGTTCTTGTTCAACTCAGAGTCGAGTAACAGGATTGGCAACTTTGTATTTGGAATCTGAGTTAGCAAGGAAACTCAACTTCGATGATATTATAAGAGCTTTTGCCTCAGCTAAAGCAAGAAAAGCAAAATTCTAAGCATCGTGGCAGTCATTTTCAAATATTTGTAAGGCTCACAAAATGAATAAAAAATTTTAACTTTTTTCAGCTGCGTTTTTTATTTCAGATCTGCTGAAGAGTTTTCTAAAACTCATTTTAATCAATATTTCATAATTAATTCTATCAAAAATTTTATCAATGAGTTTTTCAATGTTTAAATATTATATCACTATAACATAATACGCGTTTTGATAAATAAAAAATTTGAAGGGGTCCGCATCTCAAGTTTCCCCCGGGGCCCGAATACTCTCTCCCCGGCCCTGGTAGTGGGCCTATACAAATTAGTCAACCAATTTTGTTATTAATACTTTTTGTAGTGTATAAATAATAATGATTTTGAGTGATGAAAACCTGTACTTTTCTGTTAAATGGAAAAGATGATATTCATCAAGTAACTGTTGCCCGTCTTGATATATCTTTGTGTCTATTTTGTCGCACTTTCTCGTATTTCCGCTAGCTTTCCGGTGATAAGTGTTCGCATTCCTACCGAAGATTCTCCTTAATGCCTGCTATTGTCTGAGGCTTTTTGGCACAACTTTAAGTAGCCGGAAAGAAAGAAGTCTGAGATGGTTAGATCCGGGTGATCTTGCTGATCATGCCAAATCTCCAAAACGGGAAATTACGTGACCAAGAAATGCTACCTTTAAAGTATCCATTGTGGCCCGTGCTGCGTGTGAAGGTATAATGGCTCATTTTTTTTTAAATAATACATTCAAAAATCAAGTATTAGTATATTTTTTTTTACTTTTTTCCTTAGGCAAAAAAAAAAACGAACGAGGCATACTTTTTAATTGTTAATATTTTTAAATTTTTGTTGGTATTCATGGCCTCTATAAAGAAAAGTTTAAATATTTTTGCCTTAATAAAATTTATAATTTTTTGGAAACTTGCGAAGACAAATTAAAAGAGGAGATTGAATAATATCGATAATAAAATATATAAAATTCATTTTCCTCATTCGTCTTCAATGGTGGCTTGCAAAGCTTTGGAAAATGTTAAAAGAACTAAAAAAATTGATATCTCATTTTTTATTCCATGAAACAAATCTAGGTGAAATCATTAAGAAAAAAAACTTTTTTAGCGATCCTAATTTGCATAAAATATAGTATTCACCCTCCTCTGAACACATTTACATAATTAATTACGCACTAACTGGTTGGAATATTACGTATATATTTCTTTTTATATTTATCCGATAGGCAAAATACCATAGCTAAAATATCAAAACACTTCCACATCGCTGAAGAATATTCTTTCTGCCAAAGACTACCATAACTTTAACATTTGATTCATATCCATCCGAATATGGAAAAGCAGCCGACTGAAAGAAGACAAAAAAACGGGCGTCAGCTTCGAGTTCATCATACAAGCATCTCATTAACACAGTTATGCACTGCTATAGCTTTTCACCAGCATCACATGTTGCCTCCCTTACCAAGCATGGCTTCTGTATTGCCTCGTTAAAACCGTTAAATGATGACATTGTAGGCCTGCAAGAAAAAATGAGCAGAATAAAATTGAATAAAGTTTGTTAATGACATTGTCGTCACTTGTTGGGCATATTAATTATATACGTATATGTATGTGTATGCGTGCATCGCATGAGTGTACGTATATAAGTAAATATATAAGTATAGAACACCGAACGATGACCCTAAAGCTATGGATAGTACCGTTAGAATATTTGCCTGTCCTGTATTCTACTGCCCAACGCAAGCATCCACAAAAAGGATGTTTACTTGGCGTCCAATTGGAGGAAGAAAGAGATACCCACCAAGAAAGAGATGGCTTGATGACGTAGAGCAGACTTAAAAGCGATGAACGTTCCTAATAGGTGAAATGAGGCAAGAGAGAGACTGAATTGGAGGAGGATTGTTGATGAAGCTATGGTCCACCACATAATGTGAAGCTAAGAGAGAGAGAAAAAGATGTTTTGAAAATTCTGACTACCCCTAACCTCTTAAATTTGATATGCGTAATTCATGCATATATATATATATAATTGGCGCGTACACCATTGTTGGGTGTTTGGCTGAGCGTCTCCTCCTATTTGTGGTGTGCGTCTTAATGTTGTTCCACAAACCTACAGTTTCATGCCGATTCCGAACGGCAGATATTTTTATGAGGAGCTTTTTCATGGCAGAAATACATACAATCGAAGGTTTGCCATTGCCTGCCAGGGGCGACCGCTATTAGAAAAATGTTTTTCTTAATTTTGGTGTTTCACCGAGATTCGAACCTACGTTCTCTCTGTTAATTCCGAATGGTAGTCAAGCACCATTCGGCTACGGCGTAGTTCATATAGTTTTATATATTACAAAAATATTTATCTATTTATAAAAATGGCCGCATATCTTTTCCACGGTTATATGCTTGTGCTATATTACCACTCATTTCATATAGCAGTATATGTATATACCTATGTACACACAGCCTTACCATATACATATTTATATAGCATAAGTATTTGCCTACATGAATATATTTACCATTAAATAAACTACCGGCGCAGCTTCCTACTAAGCACTCAGTGGTGGTGCATGTACAAGTGTATGCGTGTAAATGCTTATATGTACTTATTTAAAATACTTCCTTCTTTCCCATGAACATAATTGTTGCCTCATTTGCTTTTTATTTGTTTCCGAAACGAGAAAAAGTACACAGCAGTAACCGCTTTGTTAAGTAAATTTATCACTTAATGCAATCCTCTTTTATATACAAGTACATTCCTTTAACGACTGTCACCATACACGCATATGCATATAAGCATATTTGTATGTGAATGGTGCCATCCTTACGACCTTTTCCTGTGTGGCATTACACAATGACTTCGCATTTTTATATTTTTATTAAAGTTTACATCTCGATTATTTTGTTGACTTAAGTGTATACATTAGGGATGTACTTAGGTGAACTATTTTTTTTGTTTAGACTATGAATCGATGCACAGTTTGTTAAATAAAGGGGTAGTCATGATTTAAGGGGGAGCCTGGTTTATATAAGGTCAAAAAAATCAATTTTCGTTTTAAGCGATTCCTAATATAGGTATTTCAGAATATTCGCACAAAGTTACAGAGCCTAATTTTCAATATTTCCGTAGATACAAAGCCTAGGTAGGCGAGCGTTAGGTAGTTGCGCTGTGACCGGGCAGCTATAGTACAAACTTTCTTCTTCTTTTCTCGACTTTTCATTTTTATGATTTCTTTGAATTGGCGTACATGAATGAAAAAAAAAACTAATGAACCTTTTGAAATGAGTCATAGCATTTTTTTCTTTAAAACCTCCAAAAAGTTGAAATTTTGGAATATCTCTCAGTTTTCTTAGTTCATCTAGAATAAAAAATCATGATAATTAGAAATCCATTTGAATTTTTTGCTTTAGATAATAATTACGAGCTGTATCTTGTATTAATTTCTATGTTAAACATTTTTTTCAACTTAATTTACCCAGTACAAAAATTTTTTATACTTTTTAAATGTTCATTAAAAGATAGAAAAAACTTTGCAGTGCTAAATTAATTTTTTCCTTAAAAAAAAAAAATCGCAAAGAGATGCAATTTTTAGACCTCATAAACCAGGCTCCCCCCTTAAAGGGACCCGGTCTAGAAATTTCCAAAAATTGATTTTTTATTTTTTCGATATTTCGAATATACTGTGAGATTTTCATGCCCAAACTCCCAGTATAATAGCTTCTACAGCCCATTAACTAGGCAACTAGGTAGAGAGTGGTCCGCGCGCTCCTGTACCTCCAACTTTAAACTCATTTATCTCGAAACGACTTTTTTTCGGCACGGCGGGAATGAAAACAAAAAAAACTATTCAACAGAATCACTTGAAATTTGGATATGTTGTTCACAACATTTATCCTATCGTCGGAAATAGAATCATAATTTTATTAAAATAATTTCCTATTTTTTTAACTAAAAAACTAGTGAAAAAACCCCGATTTTACGAACTTTTTTTTCAAGAATGCGCCATTTTGTCAATTTTTAATTTTTTCGATTTGTTTTAGTCCCGACGATAACTGCACTCTTTTTGATTAAGAATCTTCTCGGATTTTGTGTTTCAGATGAGTAGAAGTCTCGAAATCATTTGCTCCGTCCGGGTTCGATTTTTCGAGAGGGTCAGAGGGTCATCTTCAGCGGCATTTTTATAATAACAAATATTGTTTCAAAAGTAAAAAAAAAATGTTTTTGTATGCTCAATAAACGTTCTAATAAGCCCGAAAAGTCGAAACATCGTTTTTAAATTTTTAATGGCAAAAAAAAAACGTGACGAATAGCAAAAAAACCGGGTACACTTAAGAGGTAGTCAGAATTTCTAAAAAATGGATTTATTTGCATTTTCTTAAAGTACAAAATCTTGAAAATATTGTGTGAAAATTTGAAGTGAATACTTTTCGAGTTATTCAACAATTAACAAACGGGCACTCGGGCGCTCCGGAGCGTTCGAGAGCAAGTAGCTGGACGCTGCACCTATGAAAATGGCAGATAGGCGTGCTGACGATAACACTCGAGACGGTAGAATGCTACGTAGGCAACAGCAAATCGATACTTTGGAGGCTGCTATGACGGCTGAAAAACTAATAGGCACAGGAATAGTTCACACAGTGTAAGGAATTAAATAATTCGTATAACTCCACATAAATCGATAGGAAAACTTTAAATGCTTTTTTACAAAACTATGTTTTTTGAATTAATGATCACTGTAACTTAAAACGCGCTTGATAGCTTTCAATAAAATTTATACTGCTTTTGGAAAACATGAACAACTCGTGCCTGATAGAATATTTTTTTTTAATTTCAGTTTTTTTTTAACAATTAATTGTCGGTTTTTTTCTCGAAAATCTGAAAAATATTTCCTGAGGAAGCCATATTTTTAATTTTGAAATAAAACTTCGATCAGGCACAAGATTACAAAACTAATTTCTCTTGTCCGATTGATTTTAGATGAATCTCCAAGGACTTGTGATGATCGCCGCAAGGAACTTGTGTAGAAACGGGCTCCACAGCGATAACTTTTATAATTATTAATTTTTGTTTCTTGAAAATTTGCTAAAGTCAAGCCGAAACATGATGTTTTAATGCTATATTTTTATGTTTGTAAAATAAAGCATCTGACTAAAAAAAACTAAAATTTCGGGCCTCGGACTACCTCTAACCCATTAAATAGATTTATGCCAAAAGTAATTTGTATTTTGTGTCACAAGAAAATATAAAACTTGTCCAAGTTCCGAGAGAAGAAAAAAAAGAAAACAAGAAAAAAATAGATTGAGTCGTGTGGCAACTTCTTGAAGCCTGCTGAAAAAGAATGTACGCTTCTTTTCCCTGAAATAGACCTTGAGACTGATTCTGATCGGGCTAAACTTTCCAGTGATTCCCTTCCAATTACTGTCGATGTTTTAAATATTTGGATTGGCTCTGTACTACCCGATTCTCCATTTGTCGACACTCTCACTCAGACTGATTAAAAATCGCGTTTACTTTATAAAAATTAAGTATGTAAAAATGTATTTTGATATAGAACTGATTGCCGGGTTGCAAATCTTGAAAGGGAATTGGCCAGAATCAGTGCAAGAATCGTGGAATTTGAGACTTACATAAGTCTAATGTCAGCTCAATTTTCACAAAAGGGCAAGTTAGAAAATTAGGAAATATTGAGTAAAGGAATGGCAATGGATATGCGACGCTATTGCATCGACAATAGCACTGCAATCGGCTGGACCTAAGCTTGCAACTATTTTTCTTGCCGAGCGAGTCCACTGTGTCCAAATGCTGCCGGTTGCATCACGCGGACGCTCAAATTAAGCAAATATCTGTCCCATGAGTCGTGATTTATACGAATCTACATGATTTCCATGGGGGCATCGGTTGAACCAAGCGTTGATTTTTTAAGAGAAGTTAAACTTTTGGAAGCAGTTTTTGCTAAATTTAATGAAAAGGAAAAACACACAAACATTTTTGCCATCCATACAGAAAGGGTAGTATTAGATGAAGATATGAAGAAGCTTTTTTGCAAATGCCGAATGCACTTTCGCAGTGTATATTTGAGCAAGTGCTTCAAGAAAGATTGGCTCTTTTTGAACAGGCGCTAAATATATGACTAAAAGTACACTCAAAATTTACACTTAAAATATTGAGAAAAATATGGGGAAATGCAGTTAAATACTAAAGGAGCATTGAATTTTGGTAGAGTAAAGAGCAAGTTTCAAATAGTTTCAATTTTGAATATTTTTGTTGACTGGCAAATATTTGCTGACTAGGGCTTTTTCTTCCTTATAAGGAAAAATGTGGAATATGCGTTAAATGGAGGAAATGCACAAGACCGCGGTCGAAAAAAATTCTCAAAACTTTGTTTTATTTTTAACCTACGTTACGTCTTGATATTTACACTGACTGCTCAAAGATGAACGATCGCACTAGATCAATTATGTCTAAATTGCTTCTTTAGCCTCCCAGCCTGATGTAGCATCTTTCAAGCTGAAAACTACGCTGTAGACAAAGCAGCAAAAACGGTAAGACTAACGCACCTACTTCCGACAAACCTTACTATTTTTGTTGATAGTTAAGCAGCGATCAAGGCTTTGGCCTCGACGCGCATCAACTCAAGATGTGTTTAAGAATGCAGGAGTTCACTCTCGCTTATCCAACAACACAACACCACCTTTGTCGGGTCCCCTGCCATACTGGAGTGGAGGGAAATGAAAGAGCAGATGAGTGTGCAAGGAAAGGTTCTGAGCTTGACCTTCAGCGAGTGGTGGAGGGCATAAGGATACCTCTATTGACTTGAGCGTAATCACAGAGTCCCGTATAAGATGGTCTCTGACTACTAACTGCGTGGTCTACAAAACGCTCTGGCCAAAACTGAATCTTAAAAGGACAAGTGAAACTGAATTATAAAGGAGCTGTGGAGATGAAGAAGAAATTACGTCGGTACAACACCTCCTCTGTAAATGTCCTACACTGCAGAGAAGTCGTGCCCAATAACTTGGCGATTATTTCTTTTAAGACCTAGGAAATTTGCACACTGTTTGACTGGAGGGACCAGTTAACTTCTGAAAAAGATCTAAGAGGTTTAAGAAACTTCGTTAGGGGATGGAAATCAAACGCAGGTATCACAATGGGCCTTAGACCATGGAGTGTCTTGTCTCAGACAAGCCTAACCTTACCTAACTTACTTTAAACTTGCACTTCACATTAAAATTTAATAAAATTGCATACTTGAAATTTTTCAGAAATTTCTTTAGAAATTTCAAGTTAGAAATTTAGATGAAAATTTGCCAAATTTCACTAATATGCCAAATTTTCACAAATTTTATACAAAGTTAAAACTTTGCTTTATAGAGTTTCACTTTCTATTAAAAAAAAATCATTTGAATTACAAAATAAATAAATGGTGCGAATTTATCAATTGTGGTCTACACTATGTTTTGGCGTTGACTGTAATTAACTTAATTTATTAAAATTGGTAGAAAATGATCCATCCAATCTTACCTCTACACATCTCATTCCATTTCACTTTAAGTTTTCGTTTTGTAGTTCATTGCCATTTAGGAAATATATTGATAAATAAAAGTTACTAAACAACGAAATTAAACATTAATTTCTCCATTTGAATAACAAAATTACTGCATGCTAAATAAATTTGCATACATTTGTAAGGATTCTCAAGTATTTTGACATAAACACATCACGTTCCATTGCACAAGGACAATGAATTGAACAAAGAAGCACGAAAAGGTATTGGAATGGAGGAAAAATCAAAGCAAAATAAGGAGAAAACATTGTAATACCGAATAAATCAACAAGCATTATTATAGTCTGCTGTGATAGGCATCTATTGCCACTGAAAGGGAATACACGCCCGACAATAAAAACATAAACAACCAGCCACACTATACACAATTCGAATCACTGGAAGAAGGGCTTCGCACGTGTAACCACAAACCAAACAGAAAAAAAAACAAGAATAAAAAAAGAAAGTAACAGTAAAGATCAAAATAAATACAACGAAACCCACACGTATGCCCAAACAAATAAATGGCATTTGTCATGCAAGGAAATCTGAGTAAATCTTCGTAGGCATTTGTTTGGCTTTGCACTTCGCTTTCTTGTGCCTGTGATAAGGCAAATTCAATTCGGCTGTCACACATTCCGCAAACCAATAATTATTATACTACGAGGCTTACTGCGTTTAACAGCACATAATCAGCATGTTCGTTGTGAAGTATTATCATCAGTGGCTGAGTATCATTCACTTAGTTAATTGCGTAGTTTATGCACGACAGAACTTGGTCGCATGCACGCACACACACATACGTATAGCCAATTTCACGGTACTTCGTGCGCTTTTCATGCTTACACAAGCTGCCATGTCATTCTTGACTAAAATTTCACACATTTTCTGCGCTCTTGTGCTTGACTACTGCAATACCCTATGGAACTCTTTAAACATTTGCTTCACTTGAAGGTCACAACAAAGCATGCTTATAGGCGCAAGTGCGTGGGGTAATACGAAATGCATGCGATAGATTTTACAACTCATAAACACAAACAGAAACACAAACACGCACACACACCCACAACTAGTTTTTGTTGTCTAATTTCGCTACTCTTCCACTTGCTCTGCTCCGGTAGCTATTGTTCGAATTTGCCTGTTTTTCTAAGAATTGTAGGCATACGAGTATATTGCACGATTTGTTTTTGTAAATGCTTTAGCTGCCAATGTCTACTGAAAATATTTTGCTTGTGAAAATTTCACTATTTCAATTGTGTTGGATTTATAAAACGTGACTAGAAATTGTAACCATGAAAATCAAAATGTGATTTATTTATATAGAACAACCAATGTCATAAATTTTTTACCTGGGAAAGATGTGCGAGCGTGCCTGGCTACGGTGGGGTTATACTCGTAAATAATTGTGTGCTATTGAAAATCACACTTCTGATTGTAAATCGTACGCAGCTCCGCATGAGTATGTACAAATTCGACAGACACGCAAAGTGGGAAAGCCATCGATGTTGGTAGAATGAAGAAATATTCATCACTTTGTTCAACTGGCATTGCGAAGCATTCTCGGCCGTTTCTTTGTTAAGCCGGTGGCAATTTTGTGAATTTTCGTAAGTAAATATTTTCTTTTTTAATTACATAGTAATTGTCGAATGATTCTGGACCAAGTTTAACGAGGAGCGCCAGTTGTTTCTTCTTTCTTACATTAAGGGGTTACATACATCCATCAGGGCCAAAAATGCGCTAAAAGAAAAACTGTTTTTAGAAGGGATAACAACAGAAATAAATATAAAAAAATTGTATGTATTGTTTATTAATACTTAAACTTTATAAAAATATTTATTTTAATTTTTCTTAACACAAATTAGTATATAAAAAATCACATAACCCAAAGTACAATGAGAAAAAGTTGCTCCATGGTCTGCATCATTTCTCCTTGAAATGTTGATGGATCTGTAAAAAGTAAAAAAAAATCTTGTAAAATAAAGTTGTAGTTATAAAAATATCAAAAAGACGATTCGACAAACGATAGAAAAAACACTTTCGAATTTAAAAAACAAAACGCATAAAAAAATACCAAAAACTGTATGAGTTATCATGCAGACCGTGCCAGAAAAATTAGTTCCGAGATAAATGAGTTTAAAGTTTGAGGTACAGGAGCGCGCGGACCGCTCTCTACCTAGTTGATGGACTGTAGAAACTATAATATTGGAAATTTCCGCATGAAAATGTCACAGTGTGGTATATTTTTAAGTTACTATACTTTCAAAGTATCGAAAAAAAAACAGTTTTTTGAAAATTCTGGACGTATGTAACCTCTTAACTGGCACGTGTTATATCCGCTAGGTTAAGCCAAGTGCTTTTGCGGAGGCCTTTGGTTTCGCCTCTTCTACCACCGCACAGTGCGGCCGATTCCCGAAAAGCTGGCCAAAACTCAAAAAATTAAGTAATTGATTCAAAATTTCTTACTCGGGGGTTGTCGGGGTCGCTGATTACGAATTTGATCTTAAAATTTTGAAAATCCACCCCCTTCCACTCCTATTGGGCACCCCCTCACGTGAAATTGCGTATATTCTAGAACATAATCAAGATGCATGTTAATTTATATGTTTTCGGGGTCGCTGATTAAAGCCAAGGTAGCAAGTGGTAGCAGCTGAATCTTGTTTTATTCAGTAACCATTACTTTTTTGAGTAACCTTTAATAGGTTTCAAAGCAGCATTGTATTACTATACAGTTTGAACACTCAAATTTTATAAAAAAATTGCAAAAAATGTATCTACGTATTGCTGCAGCTAAAAATTTTGTGTCGAGGTATTGATATGTACTAAAGATTTCTCGTATTTTACTAACCTTCCGAAGATGATTCCATTTGGTTTTGTTCAATTTACTCCATTACAAAATCTTTCAAATGTGTACAACTGTCACTATTCATCGACAGTAATACGATGCTCAAACGAAGGCCACGTTGCGATTGAAAATACAGAGGATACTTAGGGTACAGGACGTTGCTATGAACGGTTTTCACTACTCAAGGCATTACTGTAGCCAACCCAAAGACAAAAAAACTCTATCTAGAAACTTTTTTTTTCGACTTTTGGCCAGCTTTTTGGGAATCGGCCGCACTGTGCACCGC
>JAYXIM010047657.1:0-14436 GCA_037575425.1 Anastrepha fraterculus
GGATAACAAATGTAAGTTTTAAGTGACTATAAAATATTATGAATTTACTCCGTGGGTAACACCTTCTTCATATACACCTTTTCTTCAATACAAAGTGCATGCTCGAATTTTTATATACTAAAAGCACCTGCATGGCCAGAAAAATTTTAAAAATTCTTTCCAAATAATTATGTAAGTAACTGTAGGCTAAGAAGATATCTTTGATATTTTTATAAGCTTTTTTATTAAATCACTAACTAATACCCGCCATGTATTGCTCTGTCCTTAAGGAAAATAATACACATATATTTGTATATATTTGCGAGTATACTACGAATGAGTAGTGAGCACTGTTCTCCCCTCAGTGGAGTTTAGCACACAAGCATAATTAGTAGTAAATAGTAGTTGTAAATTAGTAGTAGTAAACTAGTAGTAAATAGCAGTTGATAAATTTGTCTAATGCAGCGTAATAGTAAACATTTCAAAGTTTTATGACAAAAAATATTACTCAAATCGGTTGAGAAATTTTGGATTTCTTGCTGTTTGAAAAGTAGTTTCATGATTTTTAACACATTTTCGCTTGCAGCCACGCCTATTTTTTAAGTTTATGCAATTTATGCCCTTTCAGGAAAGATTAGCTTCAAACTGCGAAAATTGGAGCGTTCTATGCATAGCTATTGGCGAATATATTTACTTTATTGGATGTAGAGATGTTGTGTAGTTATTGCAAGTGTGTATGAAAGGAGTGCCTTGACTCGCATTGCCCATTAATTTAAAGTAGCACTGTTCAGGTCGACTCTTTCATACTCTTCCTACATAAGTGCCGTGTATTTCTGTGTGAAATTTCCCCCGTAAATTATATCTAAGTTAACACTTTGATGACCACGTTATGTTTTCCTGTGCCATATAAATACAAGGTGTAGTCCAAAATAAACAAGACAGGCGTCATAAAAATGTTTTTGATGGCGCCATCATTTTAATGAGTTAGTCCGTTGGAAGTTACATCCTTAGCTGACCTCCAGTGAAAGTTTGGTGACATTGGGTTCAGTGGAAGCGAAGTTATTGCGTCTAAAGTGTCAGTATGTTTGTGTCATCGGTACAAAAATGAGTTTCGAACAAAGAGCTAATATCAAATTTTGTTTTAAATTGATATAGCGAGTATCATCAATCACTCACCATATTCGCCTGATATGGCTCCCTACCTATTCGGAAAATTGCGTTTGGTCATGAAAGGAAAATATTTTCCTTCCGTAGAGGCCATACAAAAGGCTTGTACCGGCATACTGAAAAACATTCCAGTCAATGACCTGAAACTCTCTTCGAATCGAACTATTTCGAAAAGGTCTTAGATCGCGCAAATCAGTGGTATATCGAGGCCAGAGGGGACTATTCTGAATAAATAAACTCGAAGTTATTAGTACACAGCCCCTGTCGTTTCTATTTTAGCATAGTCTTCTTTTACTTGGACTTTACCTTGTAGTACTCTTATGTTAGGCCATGCGAGAAGCTCTTGTGTGGCAGTGCAGATCGAATTCACATAAAGTAAGCCAAGTGTTTTTGACATTGTCGCAAATCCTATTAAGGGAGGTGATCCCAAACCAACAACAACAACGATATGTTCATCATTTTATTTTGTGATGAAATGCAAATGTAGAAGGCGAAAAGAAATGAAATCTGTTGGTCTGTTACTATCGAATTCAATAGATGCGCATTGATTTGAATATAACAGGTGGCGCAAAAGTAACCTTGCGATGTTTTTTGGCTGTAATTTAAAAAACAAAATTAAAAACTTTGATTCTTATTGTGGATTATTTTTATTTGGTCTTTTAATTTTTTTTACATCAAGACGAGACTTTGGCCAAAACTTCCGGCGATAGGTCCTCACATTCTTGACGGATATTGTCTTTAAGAGCTGCAAGAGTCTGAAGCTTGTTGACATAAACCCGCGACTTCAAAAAGCCCCACAAAAAGAAGTCTGGAGCGGTCAAATCAGGCGATCTTGCTGGCCAGTGCAAATCGCCAAAACGGGAGATTAGGCGCTCGGGAAATGCATCCTTCAGCATATCGGTTGTGGCACGTGCAGTGTGTGTCGTTGCACCGTCCTGTTGGAACCACATGTTTTCCAATCCCAATTCATCAAGTTGCGGCAAAAAGAACGCGTTGATCATTGCTCTGTAGCGCTCACCATTCACAGTAACCGTTTGGCCCGCGACGTCTTCGAAGAAAAAAGGTCCGATTTTGCCTATTTACGTACCCGCTAAGATGGAAATGGGCCTCATCACTCATGATTATTTTTGATGAAAAATCATCTTCCTCTTGGTGGTGATTAAGGATGGCTTGAGCGTATGTTAGATGCGATTGGCCGTCAGCAGCTAACAGCTGATGCACCGTCTGGACTTTGTACGGAAACATCTTGTACCAAAATTCGCTGTAAAGACCGTCGACTGATACTCATTTGCGTGGCACGTCGTCTGGTCGATGTCGAAGGCGCTTCCATGACATCCTCGGCTACAGAGGCAATATTCTCTGCAGAACGGCTACTCCGGGGTCTGCCACGCCTGGCAGCATCTCGTCTTGTGCCAGTCTCTTCGAGGCGAGCGGCTAGACGTCGCAGTGTTTCACCAGTAGGCGTTGGACGGCGAGGAAATCTGCGACGAAATTCACGTTGTGCCAAAGTCACCGACCGATTATTGGTCAAATAAATAGTTAGCAATATTCCGCGTTCTGGAGCAGTGTAGCGTAACATTGTTTATTAACGTGTATTTCGCATGTGTTTACTACACAAATGTCAAAACAGATCGGACATTAGGGGTAAATCGCAAAATTTACAGCATTTTCTGATAGGAGGATTACTTTAGCGCCACCTGTTACATAATGAGAAGTAAAGTGGACAAATTTTCGCGACAAAGTTAATAATTTTGAGATTTAGTCAATGAATAAAATAATTGAAAATAATTAAATGATAAAAATAAATAAAAAAATGTGGTATTGCGTTTTTTGAAGTAAAATATCTTCCGTTCTTTTAATATTTTTATAATTTTGTTTTAGTTTTTAGCATAAAATATAATGTTTTTTTTGTATTATCCATTTATTTGTTGCAATCTGTTAGGTTAGGTTAGGTTGAAGCGGTTGTCCTGTGGAACACACTCGGGCTCATAGCCCATTGTAATTGTGACTGAGATCTTCCAACTCATCAAAAAATTGTTCACCCAGAATAGTAAACCTGCGGCTGGATAGAGCAGGACAGTGGCACAGTAGGTGCAAGAATGTCTCTTGCTCGTCCTCATCAAGACAACTTCTACAGGAGTCATGTGTTTGCACACCAATCCTTTGGGCGTGCCTACCTATTAGGCAGTGCCCCGTTATGACTGAGATCAATGTGCTAAGACTGTGTTTATTTTGGCTTAGCAGAGATTTTGTGCGTTTAGCATTTAGAGTCGGGCACAGTTGACGGGCGATTTTTCAGGTGGCTTCATTACGCCATCTTTCGTTTGCTTTCTTTACAATTTCTTCAAGGATGAGTAGCTTACATGGGACGTGTTATCTCTCGAATTAACACCTTGTGACTTTACTCTTCGGGTCCACGTGAAAGAGAAGGTCTACGCCAACAGCCCAGGGTCGATTCAAGCCCTCAAAGATGGAGACGGTTATGGACAATTTCATGAAAAGGATATTGTCCTGTAAGCGTGGTCGTGGTGGTCATTTGCCTGATGTTATTTTCCACTATTCACGGCATACCTTCTTCTTTGTAAAGGATTAAACACCTGATCATTTACATATATTAAAAAACAGCATTTTTCTTTGAATATGAAAATAACACCTCTTGTTAAATAACTCATTATATGTACATACTGGTTTTAAGATAGCTGAGCACAGTGAGCGTTTATTTGCGAGGGATACATGGAAGTTGCTTGCAGTCAAGATGCATTCCGAGATATTTTTTGATATTACTTTGAGGTATGAATGTGTTATTGCGTTTAACAGGTGGGCAGTATTTCGCTTGAGCGTAAAGGTAACTTGAACAGATTTTGTTTCATTTGATTTTTTTTTCCAGTCTTTGAGCCATTGAGTTGTTTCATCAAGTCCTTGTCATAGAGGGAGCTAATTTTCTCAGTAACTGGTAGATCATGAGTATAAAGCAGATATAAGATGGGACCCATAATACTGCTTTGGGGTACACCAGCTAAGCTTTCACAAAGCTGAGATCGTTCTTCATTTTATTTTACAAAACCGTGTAGATTTTTCACGTAAGATTTGAAAAAAATATAATAATTTGTGGGAATAATAGCCTTTATTTTACAAAGAAAACCGTCATGTCAGACACGGTCGAAGGTTTGAGATATATCGGGAAATGCGGCAGTATACTTTTTCCGTTCAAATGCTTTGCGAATATTATTTACGAGTCTGTATACTTGTGCGATAGTCATTTGAGATTAATTTTCACCCTTTAATTGTGGACATCATTCTTTTGATAAATAGTGACTCCAAAACTTTTGAGGTAATAGGCAACAAGCTGATGGAGTGATAAGATTCCGCTTTTTCGGCACTACTTCTGGGTTAGGGATCTTTTTAATTACAAGATACAATTAGTCCAAACATAATTTAAATTTAAAAAAGCTGGGTTTTCTGAGAAAAATAGTTTGAGAAAAAAGACGAAAATTATACACTTTTTTATTGAATATTTTTGAAGAACAAACTTTTTCATCATAATTTTTCAATTTTCATCTTTGGTCATTTTTCTTAATCAAATTCTTATGCCTATAGTACTTATATATGCTAAAAATTTAGTTTTTGTTTTTGATAGCGGGACAACTGAGTCTTCAAATATAAGGAAAGGTTTTTGGCGAGCAGCATTTAGATCCCTCCTTAGCGGCTTGTTGCATATTAATGAATATCTCCTTTGTTACTTTCAGCAGATGGCTTTCAATTGCATTATACGAGTATTCTTTGGGCGCCCAAATAGCTGGAGTTGCGATCACTACTTGGTAGCCATTCAGCATAAAAAGCCCCAGTAATCGCCGTGGCAATTGTGGGCATTGTGGAGAAGTATCGACATAAGTTCAATTATATTTTCAAAGTTATAGCAATGAAGACATTGAGTTTGCTTAAGAGCGACGATTTTGGGCATCAAATAACAAAACCAAAAAAAGAAAAAAATGCTTTGGTCGGCATAACCCAGTTTATTAAAACGGCTTGGCAGTCAAAGAGTTAACAGCACGTGTATGTTTGCGTGTTAAAAACACATAAATTCATAATGAACAGTTCCGAAAGGGTAGAATATTTGCAAAACACAAAAAAAAAAAAACAACAAAAAAATATACAAACAACTACAACTTGGAATTTAATATGAGCGTAAAACTATATTTAGTTGAAAATGAATAACTGCGCACTTTGTGCCCTCCCGCTGGGTGCATGTTACACACAATTATTAACATATTAATAAATTTTACTATTTTGAAAGGTTATACTTAACCAGTTACCGCCAAGTATGCAGCGCTTTATTATTTTAACTTTGTTTTATTAATTTTTCGGTGGACCTAGTTAGGGCCGCTCTGCGCGTGCTCCGTTTGCGTTTTGCATTTTGACAGCCACTTTAACTTTCTGTTTGCGAAATTTCATCACATTGGATGTTTGGTAGAACGGCCGGCAGCGCCGCGCTGCCGAGGAAGCACCACTTAAAATAACAACAGGAGCTGTGGAGCGTGTGCAAGGAGGAGTTGCCAGACGAACTGTTGTTAGAAACGCCACAGGCAGTAAAGCCATTTGCATGCAATTTAATAGCCAAAGTCAACACCTACATGCAAATTCATATGGATTAGTAGCTGGCGGCTACATTTGTGGCTGGCGTGCGCTAGATTTCGTGCGAGTAAAACTAATCTAAAATTATCGCGGGAATAAGTAGTAGCAAACTTGTATTGTAGTTGTTTGTATTTTTTTGTAAATAAATTATAAATATTCACACTCATTGATATAGTGAAAAATGTAAGCAATTTATTGTTTAAAGTAGCATGAAAAAGAAGTTGCATGTTTGTATGTACAACAAGAAGATATTTTTAAAATTTTGTCGCGCTGCTGATAAGATGCTACATTTTCGTTAATACCAAGCGCTTTTTCATATTTTGAGAATTTTGCATGCACTTATTTGTGATTTTTTTACTTTCTAAGTCTATGATAATACGAAGTGTCCTCTTACAGGCCCGTATCTCTGTTACCAGTCATGTCGAAGATTTTATAAAAAATACTTTCAAAACTTCTACAGTTTCTCATTGCAAATGAACGTCTGGGTCCCATTCATCAATTTGGTCTCTGAAAACATCACTCAAAGCTTGATAAAATACACAGAGTCGTAAGTAACATAGAAATTGCCACGGAAAAGAAAAGTGTGTTCAGCCGTTTTTCCTGATGTATCGCAAGCTTTCGACAGAGTATGGCACGAAGCGCTCCTAAAAAAGCTCGTAATATCTGCAAGAAGCTCTCGTCATATATTAATGATAGGTAATATACTTTTGCGTGTAACACGAACATGCATATTCGTCTCTAGGCGTTCCACAGAGAGACATTTTAAATACTCTGCAATATATTCTGTATACCCACGACCTAGTATCGTCAAATCAGCAAGTAACTACAACATTTGCTGATGACACTGCCATACTACTTGCAGCTTATATATGTATATAAAGGGTGATCAGCTTGGAGGTACTTCTTCCAATAGGGTCTTTCTTACAGATCACGCGTGACTACTGTCAAACTAAATACATAATTTTTTTGTAGTATTCATTGACATTTCATTATGGAAATACAGGGTAGGCCATTTAAAGCGGGCCCATTTGTTTCTGAAAAAAAACATTGAAAAAAACATTTTTTTTTGTGTTGATATGAAAAATCATTTATTTTGATTCAAGGAGATTTGTTCCAGCTAGTTTTTGAAAATGATATCCTTCAAATGTTTGCCTCTGGCCTTGATGGCCAAATGTGTCCTTTTTTCGGCGTTTTCCATCGTTTTGGCCAATATTTCGGCCGGTATGGCGGCGATTTCGCGTCGGATATTGTTTTTAAGTTGAGTTAGAGTCCTTGGCTTGTTGATGTATACCTTGGATTTCAGATAACCCCACAAATAAAAGTCCGGTGGCGTCAAATCTGGTGATCTCGGTAGCCACGGAAAATCACCATTTTTCGAAATCAACCTTCCAGGGAACAATGACTTCAAATTTAATTTTTAATTTTTGTGCCATTTGAATTTTGTACGGAAACATTTTCAAATCGATGCGAATTATGCGCCTGAGTGTTGTCCTGGCGATGCCTAATTCCTGAGAACGACGATAACTCGATGTTCGCGGAGCCTCCTCAACACTGGCTCGTACAGCCTCGATATTTTCAGCCGAACATCGTGTACGTTGTCTGGATGCGTGGCTGGTATTGCTGAGACTACCGTGGTTAATAAATTTTGCGTATAAACGCTGTAAAGTGCTTTTGGATGGCGCACTTTTAACTTTATTTTTTTTTTAAACGCACGTTGAGTTTTCACAATTGAGAAGTTATTTTGGATGTAAAGCTGAATTATTTCAGCGCGTTCTTTTGGAGTGTACTGCTCCATGGTAAAAATTGTCTTGGACTGACGCTTCCAACGCGCTATGTCATTAGTCGATCTGACGTTCCTGTCAAAAGTTATAGGGTTGCCCGATGGGCCCGCTTTAAATGGCCTGCCCTGTACTTACGCCTCAACAACATTTATAAATCGTACAATTGTATTACGAAAATCGGAGCTCCCGCCAACTTATGGAGTAGCGATGAGGTCCATTTTTGGCTTAATGGCTACGTGAATAAGCAAAATTGCCGTAGTTGAGCTAAATAGCAACCAGGAGCCATTAAAGAAAAGCCATTACATCCATTGAAGCCAATCGTTAGGTGGGGCCTGTAGGCTAAAGGAATCATCGGCCCATATTTTTTCAAAGGCGAACCTGGCGCCAATGTAACAGGGGATGGCATGATAAACCACTTTTTGATGCAGGAAATTGAAGCTCGTGATCTTCACAATATCTGATTTCTACAAGACGGCGCCTCTTACTATGCAGCCTGTGAGGCAATGGATTTACTGCGTAGTTGTTTCGGTGAGCAATTTATCTCGTCTTGTCTCGGAGCAGTGGATTGGGCAGCCAGATCGTGTTACATCACAACTTCGGACTTTTATTTGTGGAAGTATGTAAAATTTAAATGCTTTATGGATAAACCAGCTTCAATTGAGGTATTGAAAGCTAACATTTGTAAAGTTATTCACGAAACTCCGACCGAGTCGTTCAAAATTGGTGTTTACGGATGGACGAATTACGGCACAGTTGCGGCCAACAGTTGAAAGGAATTATTTTTACAAAATAAATGTCATGAATGGTTCTACACAAAAATAGTTTAGATTGCTCAATCAATTTGAATTTTCCTGGCTTTATTTCAATTTAAAGTCCGATGTCTCTAAATTGATCAACCTTCATACATAATTGGCCCTTGCACCCTTGATTGGGTATTTGGCCTAGCTCCTCTTTCAATTTGTGGTGTGCGTCTTGATGTTTTTCTATAAATGCAGTTTATAGTAATGACTTTTTATGAGGAATTTTTTCATGGCACAAATACACTCGGAGTTTTGCCATTTTCTGCCGAGAGGCGAACGCTTTTAGAAAAACCTGTTTCTATTATTTGATCTTTTATGCCCAGATGTCGATGTTTTATATCAATAAAACTATCAAAAACCCAACGAAGAGACGCTAGAAGAAGCTGTTAACCTTATTGCTACAGGGTAAACAAATGGAGAATAAAGCTAAACAAAAGTAGGTCAGGAGATATACCTATGGTACAAGTCAATATTCATCGATGCATCGATAATCCCATGCATCGACGAGGCCATATATCTGGGCATAACATTTGATGCGAAACTGCGCTGGAAAGCTCATATCAAGAAAAAATGAGAGGAGCGTGAATTCAAGTTAGATAAGTTATAAAGGGTGTTTTTTTTAGAGGTTAGGTTTTCAAGTTGGCACTACTTTTTTTGTAGATGCTCTTTTTGGCAGCTGTCACTTGATTTATGCTCAGTTTGGTTTGCCATTTCATAATGAATAGACTTACACCTGAACAACGTTTGCAAATCATGCAAATTTATTACGAAAATAATGGTTCGGTTCGCGCGACGCATCGAAGAAAATTTTGTTCAGCGATGAAGCTCACTTTTGGTTGAATGGGTATGTCAATAAGCAAAATTGTCGCACTTGGAGTGAACATAATCCACAAGCCATTGCTGAAACGCCGTTACATCCTCAAAAAGTCACTGTTTGGTGTGCTCTATGGGCAGAGGGAATCATTGGTCCATATTTCTTTAAAAATGAAGCCGGCCATAATGTTACAGTCAATGGAGAGCGCTATAGAGCCGTGATTAATGACTTTTTCGTGCCTGAATTGGACGATGTTGATGTGGACGACCTTTGGTTCCAACAAGACGACGCTACATGCCATACAGCCAACGCGACAATCGATTTATTGAAGGAAACTTTTGGTGAGCGCATTATCTCGCGCCGTGGACCTGTGGCGTGGCCTCCAAGATCGTGCGATATAACACCGCTGGACTATTTCTTGTGGGGCTATGTGAAGTCGCTTGTCTACGCAGATAAGCCCGAGACGATTGACGTCTTGGAAGAGGCCACTTGCCCGAAATCATTTTTAAAACATAATGGCAAACCCTTATCTTTATAATAAAGCTAAAATCTTGGCCATAACATTAAATTATATACGTTTTATTTCATCTTGAAAACCTAACCTCTAAAAAAACACCCTTTATTATCTCATTGTCAATTATCTCAAGCTTGCCTATACGCAACAAGTTACTTATTTACAAAAAAATTCTAAGATTGCTTTGGGCTTAAGGTCTACAGTTCTAGGGATGCGCTAGCCAAAAGTATATCACTTCTATCCAATTCCCTTTTTTAGTATTTATATTTTTTATATTCTCTCAGAGATAATATAAATATTTTGAGTAATATTGAATGAACATTTTGATATGGAGTATATATAAGTTCTCTTTTATCTCTAATATTATTTGGAGACTTTCTTCTGCTTCTTAGCTTCACAGTCTGTGGTGGATTAAGGCTTCATCAAAAATCTTCCTCCAGTTCGTTCTCTCTCCCTCTTTCTCTCTGCTACGTTTTCCCAATTATGAACCTTCAACCATTTCAAGTCTACTTCGACGTCATCTCTTTCTTGGTCGGCCTCTTTTTCTTCTTCCTATTGAACGTAAAATAAACCCTTTTTTTAATTCTTTCATTTGATATTTCTTATAATGTGGACAATCTCCTGCGTTTCAATAAAACGAATTAAATTCCCACCACCAATAAGATTTTCAATTTCGTTTCTGTAATGGGGCGTTAAGTGCCCTCTTCTAGACGAATAAGACCGTAGATTTTTCCCATAATGCTTATTTCAAATCTTAATAGTTGGTTTATATCATTACCTTTTAATGCCCAGATTTCAGTGCCATAAGTAAGAACCGGACGTAGGAAAGTTTCGAAACTTTAGTAATTCCAAAAGACGAAGTGACAATAATTTGCGAGAATGCCTTTGAAATTATTACCTATGATTACTTCCTATCAGTCTTCATTATTAATATTATTGTCAGCGGACTTAGCAGTGAGCCCTGAAAAATGTACTACACCCTTTTCATGGATTCAGAGTATTTCTCTCACCCCAAGTTTCTCAATACATTTTTGTATTTGTCCTATTTTATTGGGCTTTATTTCCTCCTCTGGTAAATTATGCTCACCCCGGTGCTTTTGGTGCTCGGTTTAATTTTCCTCTCTACAGAGCCTGCAACATCCATTGGATTATATTCCCAGTTTAAGAACATTATGATTGAATCTACATATATACAATGCCCTCTTAGAAGTTTTGTCATTTTTCTATAGTTATTTGTTTTATTAACTTTTATTAGGGCTACTATTATTTGGAGCTAAAAAAAAAGTGAGTGCTTTGACGTCAGAAATGTAGACATTACCCGCCTAGGTGCAGGGTGGGCCATATAGCGTTTGCTTTCTGAAACACCTATTGTTTTGAGAATGGCAACACAAATGACATGTCAAATGTGTTCATAATTTACTTAAAGGTTTGATATTTACGAAATGGGACGCTATACGCTTGAACGAAATTGGGAAATATTGAAAACCTATTTCCAAAGTGGTGAGTCTTCTTCTTCTTCCGCGGATACAGTAAATGGCGAGTGTTTCCATGACAAACGCAAATCTAAAAATTGAAGAGGATGACATGGACGACATTTGGTTTCAACAGGACGCTACAACTTGTCACAATGCCAAAGTTACACTCGAACTTTTGACTACCGTTTTTGAATTCCGATACCAATTGGCCGCCTCGGAGCTGTGATTTAAGCCCGTTGGACTATTTTTTGTGGGGAGCCGTTAAAAACAAATTCAGTGCGAACCATCCAGAGACGATTGATGCTTTAAAATACGAAATCGGATTTGCCATTCACGAAATTGGAGCCCGACCAATCGAAAATGTGCTTAAAAATTAGGTTGATCGAATGGCCTACTGTAAAGCCAGTCATGGCAGTCATTTGAACGATATTATTTTTCATTCATAAATAACAATGTTCAATCTTCAAAATAAAAAAAAGTTTGAAAAAATTTTGATTAGTTTTTTTTTATAGCCGATTCAAAAGGCAAATTTTACATGGCCCACCCTATACATATTTCACAAATAATTTTTATACAAATAATGCATAATAAAAGAAATCAGCATTTATTTCAACATTATTCACTGTGCATATTTCAATCAAGATAACTTTTAGCGACACTAGTCAACAATAATTTGTTTTACTTATTTGCAATCTGTAAAATATTTTGTTTTTCTTCTTTTGCACAAAAAAAAATATTGTACATGTTTTGATTATTATTTTTTTTTTCAAATAATTTTAGAAAAATATTGTTTATTCCATAACGCAGACCATATTAATCGAAGTTTTAAACTTTGCACAGGATTTAGGAAAATTCCATAAATTTTTATTGGGTATGGGAATAAGTTTCCGTCCTTTCTTCGTCAAAGTTGCGAATTATTTAAACAATCAAATAATACATGATATTATGTAAAGTATGTGCCACTGGAAGCTACAACTTTACTCCCTCTTTCAGGCAGCATACGGATTCCTCTGATGAACGATTCGAGTTCTTTTGACTTGATCCATTTATTGAGCCAGTTTGCGACGCTCTCGTAAGAAGTGAACCGCTCTCCAAAAAATCCTGACTGCACAGATGGTAACACGAAGGTGCAATGTCTGGGGAATACGGCGGGTGGGGCACGATTTCCCAATTCAGTCCCTCTAAATATTTCTGGACCGATTTAGCTACGTGTGGCCTGGCGTTGTCATACAGCAAAGTCAGTTTGCCATACCTACCGTCCCATTCCGGCCTCTTTTCTTTGAGAGCTCGATTCACACACATTAGCTGCAGTCGGCACCTTTCTGATCCCACCTGATGTACAACATAATCTTTGAAGCATGAATATTTTTTTCGCTGTCGATGGACCTGGTTCACTTGCCAGGCTCCAACATTTTCGAGGCTTAGAGTTATCATAACATATCCAGTTTGCATCGCCAGTGACGATGCGATGTAGAAAACTTTCTCTTTTCCTTTCAAGAAGCATCTCACACCTCACAAAACGTCTCTCGATGTTTCTCTCCTTCAATTGATGTGGCACCCAGTTACCTGCTTTCTGGACCATTCCCATCGCGTGTAAAAGTTTACCGATGGTTCATCAGTCAACATCCTTCTTCTTGGACATATGTATCATCAAGGGTACGAACATGCGACTTCATCCAATAATTGTTATAGTTGTTAAGATCGCGAAGGGTCTTTATCTCTCACATCGAAATTGCCACTTTGGAAGCGGCGAAACTACTCTTTAGTTGTATTTGATGGAGCGTGATTACTCGAAATATTGGCAAATATACGACACGTTTCAGCTGTACTTGTCTTTAAAAGGTAATAATGAAGCAGGTTTTTTCGGGACGTTCGTAAACGATTTTGACGTCAGATAAAAACCGATCTTTATGCTTCAAACCAATGTGAACTACTTCGATCGAGACCTCACATATACACCTTGAAATCACCAGTATATTACTAGAGCGAACAAAAAAATAGTAGCAGCAGCTATACCTCTTTTACGAGGGCGGAAACTCATTGCCATGCCCATATAAAAATTATTGACTCCAATATTTATTATAACATCTGCACTACTTGAAAACTTATTTTAAAATAATATTAATTCAACCGTAACATAAATAAGAATAATATATACAAATAAATTTCTTGTGACTAACTTCGGCGGATGTACCCAGTCACGCAGCCGCTGACAAAAATGTAAGCTCAGTAGTAAAGTAATTCGAGCGGAGTTTTTCTTTTGAGATCTGTGTGGAGATGGGCAGTAGAGGCATATCATGGAACATTTATTGTCATCCTGAGTAATTTAGATAGACAACTCTGTAGTATTTCGATATCTAGTTAACTGCAGTCCCCCGTAGCTGGATACCCTATTCCCAAATGGGTTTGATAATGGTCTTATACAAAAGAATTTTGTAATGTAACAACAATAGGGAGTTTTTGTTTAGTAACTAGTAGGGGGAAGTAAGTTTTAGTCCCAAAGCTATTCTTTTGCTGATAATTTGAGTTTTCCAAATTAGTTTTGGGTTCATATGGATGCCTAAATACTTAGTTTCGTTGGATAGTGGGATTTTGATGCTATTGAACTTTATTGGAGGACTTGATCCGATTTAGTCTTATACGCTTTAATTCGCCAGTTTTGTAGCCATTGGGTAATGTCATCGAGCCATTTTTGCAATTTTAGAGATCCTTCGTTCGAGACTTTATCTGTATATTCCAATTAGGGCACCTGATGAGGTAGGCAGATCAAGCGTGAATAACTGGCAGAATATGTGACCTAGAACGGAGCTTTGAGGAATACTATCATTTATTTTGTTGAGATTGGTTACTTCATCACCTTGTTTGACTAAAAAGTGTCTACCGTCTATATATTAGAAAAAATTTATACAATAAAGTGTAAGCTCGAAGTGCCTCGGAATTCTCGTTGATTTTTGAAAACTTTTTTCCCTGACAGTTTTGCTTATATTCTCAATACAAAAAAACTTTCGTGGATTTTTTTACATACATATGACATGTGTATGTGAATTCCGAAAAATGTATGGAAATTTGTAAAATTTTCTAATTTTTTATAAAATTTGAATTTTATATTAATATAAGCTTTTGTTAGAAAAATAACTATACGGTTATATAAAAGTGAAGAATATTAAAAAAAGAAAAGAAAGAAAAATAGTCAAACTGGTCAAATTGTTAAGGTGATATTTTTTTTTTTACCCGGCTGTATATCGAAAGTACACAAAAATATCTACTATATAAT